>QEPC01001706.1:1016944-1037462 GCA_003113815.1 Sphenodon punctatus | reverse complement strand
CAGAGAGAGAGAGGCAGTGTGGGTGCCAGGCATTGGGAGGGAGGGACAGCACCTCAGCCGCACAGGAGCAGTAGCCCTAGCCCAGATTGAGGAGGAGGAGGAGCCCCGTCCTGACTGCCACTGGCATGGGATGGCGTTTGCCACTGCACCATCACTCCTCGTCCAGGGGCAGCCCGGGGAATCCCAGCAGCGGAAGGTTCACCTTCAAGAAGAGCAACTGCTCCACCAACTTGGCCCCCAGTCTCAGGTGGTGCGGGGAGCAAATGTCCCCCACCACAGAGAACACCCGCTCGCTGGGGACACTGGTTGGTAGGCAGGACAGGATACCCTTGGCCACTTTTGACAGGGCCGGCCACACGTTGGTCTTGCCGGCCCAGTAGGCCAAGGGATCGCTGCTGGGATCAACGCATGTCTCCTCCTCCAGGTAGGTCTCCACTGCTGCTGAGGCACCATCGTACTCTCTCTGATAGCTCTGGGTGGGCACCACCTGCCCCACTGCCCTCAGCCATGATGCTTGCCCTTTTGTGCTGGGCCCCATGCTCCCCAGAGTGGCCTACACACAGGAGGAGCTGTTGACACTAGTAGGGGTTGCGCTGCTGCTGCTCATTCTGCTGCTGGTGCTGCTGCTACCTCTAGGGCTGGGGGCAGGAATAGACCCAGATGGCTGGAAGGGGTCGCTGCTCCCACTCCTAGCATCCCCAGGGGCGTCCTGCTGCATGGCATGCTCTGCCTGCCAGACCTTCTGCACCAGCACACCCTTCCGGAGGCCATAGACCGCTGTCTCACGTGCTATGCTGCCCTTGATCTTGGGGTCCAGCATGGTTGCCAGGACATATTTCTCCCGGCGCAGGAGCTCATCAAAGTGCGCACTCAGCCCCGCCTTCAGCTTCCGTGCCAGGTCAAGCGCCTCATCGGAGATTATCTTCCTACCCGGAGGGCCACAATCCTGCCCCCCAAGAATCTCACCCAGGCTCCTCTGGAGACTATAGACCAGCGGGGTCACCTGGCTGAGGGTGGCGGTGGAGCTGCTCACGGTCTCCGTTACAGCCAGGAATGGTCTCAGGATGAAGGCCATGTGAGCTACAATCTCCCATTCCTCCTTGTTGTACCCTGGAGGTGCCTCAATGTCTGTCTCCAGTTCCACCTAATGCAGGGCGACTTTCTGCTCAAGAAGCCACTCGAGCATCAGGAAGGTGGAATTCCACCTGGTGGGGACATCCTGGATGAGCTGGTGCACCAGAGACCCTTGCTCAGCCTGCTTCTCCTGGAGGAGCTCGCTGCCCTTCACGCTACGGTTGAAGAAGCCCTCCAGCTTCCTCCCCCAGTTGACCAGGGAACTAAGGGTGCCTGGCCCAATCCCCTTATCCCCCAAACCCAGAGCGTCCTTCATCACAAGATGGAGGGTGTGTGCGATGCAAGGGATGCTTGTGAAGCCCCTGTCACAGATTGTCTTTAGTATATTGGCTGCGTTGTCCGTGACCACACACCCTTTGGTGAAGACCGCGCCTGGTGTGACCCACTCCCTCACCATGATGGCCAGGGCTGCCTCGAGGTTCCTTGAGGTGTGGGAGCTGTCCATGACTTGTGCCTGAAGCAGGGCTCACCAGTACCCTGCTTCAGGACCCCTCCTGCCACTGCCAAGTGCTGCCTCTGGGTCCTGCACCAGTGTGCAGTCACTGCCAGGTAGGCATGCTGGGTGTTTCTGGCGGACCACAGGTCAGTGGTGAAGTGGACCGTGCCCCCCCCAAACCCCTGCCAGATGCTCCCTCACCCACTCCTTCAAAACCATGTAGAGCTGTGGCACCACAGTCCAACTCAGGGTGGAGCGGGAAGGCAGCTTAAAGTTGGGGGCCAGGAACCCAATCAGCCACTGGAAGCCCTTGTCCTCCACAATTGAGAAGTGCCGCCCATCCAGGGCTATTATTTCTATCAACATGCACTTCGCTTTCTTTTGGAAGCCAGTGCCATGGCGCCCTGCCAATGGCCTTGACAGATCCCTCCACCCCAGCTCCTCCATGGTGGACTGGCGGTGCTGCTGGGGAGGCTCCTGCTGCTGTTCTGCCCCCCCTAGCAGGAGGAATACTGTTCCTTCTGCTAGGCAGCAGTTGGTGCTGGTGCAGGACGTTTGCCCGCTGAAGAAGCCGGGCGCCTGGTCGCTACAGTTGGGAACCCACGTGCATCCACTTCCCCTGCTTTCCGCTGAGCAGCAGAGCACTGTAACATGACTTTAGGTACCTTGCCAGTACCGTTGTCCCTAGGTTGCAGAGCACCTGCCCACACTTTACCAGCTTTTTGCACACAGTGCACTGCACCTCTCTGAGATCATCTTCCCGCACCTGCTTAAAATGATCCCAGACTGAGAATTCCCCCCCCTCTTGCCTTTTGGCCCACCCTGGGTGACGAACTGTTGCTAACGCTGCTGGGAGAGAACTTAGTGGCACTGGCGACACAGCTCTGGGAGGAGGCTCAGCCATCGCCTCAGCTACAGACATCTCCTCTGCGGCACTAGTGTCTGCCTCTGACTTACTGTCCGCGATCACGGTGATGTCCCGTGAAGGGGAGTACTGGGACCCTGAGGCTAGACTGCCCGTGCCCGCCATGCTGCTGGCACTCTACCTGTGCCCCCCTCTGTAGCTGCTAGTGATGCTGCTGCTGCTGCTGCTACTCCTCTCCCTACTGACATTGCCTAGGGATCGGGCCCTGCCTCTAGCAGCCGGGGTAAGATCCACCAACTCTGGACTGCTGGGGATCGCCTCGACAGTGGGGGACATTGGTGGCCCTGTAGGAACATCTCAAGCAGCCCCAGCACCTGCTCCAGCACCACCAGCAGCAGAGACAGATGCAGCCTCAAGTCCTGCAGGCCTTCCAGTGTCCTGTGTGGCAGTGGAGGAAGGCACTTCCAGGAGGCGATGCTGAGCCGTTGAAGCCTGTTGCCCTAAAGCAGGCCTGCAGAGTTTGGGGCATGGTGATGTGCTCGGGCTACTGCTGCTGCCTGCTGCCACTCCCCTGGCACAGCCCCTGCCGCCTCTGGGACGTGCCCCATTGCCTCCCCTATGGGTAGCAGACCGGCCTCTCCTTCCCTTCTCCATTTCTTCCTCCAAACTAATGTTTTTATATTGTTTTTTTTAAAAATGTTTTATTTAAATTTTTTATCTAATATTATATCTATCTCTCTACACTAAATCTAACTGCTATTAACTATTCTAAACCCTATTGAACTAAATGGAATATCCTAATAATTAACTACAAAGCCTTGTCCTATAAACACACTGTATCTCTATCTATCACTATAACTAAGCTAACTACTATGTCTGTCTGTCTGTCTGTCTGTCTATCTATCCAATATTACACAGGGAGGGGCACAAAACTGAAATGAAAATCAATCTAATAATAATCCTACTCTAAATAAACCCAAAACTTAAAACAGGGGAAGGGAATAATCAGAGATGGAAAAAGAGGGAGAGGGAAAGGATTCAATGGAGGGGGGAGGAAGGAAGATTGAACACAGAGAACACGAGGGGTAAAAAAAAAAAAATTACACCTAAATCTATCTAATATAATCTAAATAAATGATAATATGGAGGTAAATGGATTGGATGGGTGAAATAGGAGGAGGATGGCAATGGATTAGGAATAGGAAGGAACAAAATCTGCTGGGAGAGGGAGCCTTCTGAAACGCCTGCTTTTCAGGAACAGTGACTAGCTCAGAAGGTGTTGGGAAGGGGGGAGGAATCAGTTTTGTTACTTGCTGCGCCCGCCTCACCGCAAGCCCCATTGGCTCCATGCAGCCTAGCCTGTGGCCAATTGCAGACTGCAAAGCCAGTGGTCTTAGGCGAAAAGGGATGGTGATTGGGCAGGCTGGCTGCTACCTCTAAGCCTCTCCACCCCTGGTGTCTGGAAGTCTGCTCCTCAGCTGACTCCCCCTCCCTGTCACGTTTTGCCTTCCAGTGACATATTTTTGCCACCCGAACTCACCCGAACGCGATCCGAACTGACCGAACTGTTTGGTCATTTCAACGTTCGGAATTGAGTTCGGTTCAGTCAGTTCGTGTTCGGATTTGGGTTTGGTCATCTGAACAGGCTGAGTTCGGGCCGAACTCCGAACTTCCGAACCGCGTTTGCCCATCCCTACTTTTCAATAAGGGTGTTGGCTTATGCCCAGGTAATCAGTTAAAAAGCTTGCAGGCTACCATCATTGACACCAGAGTGGAGTTGTGTTACCTGTTGATGAGTAAAGCCACTTTTGATAACGGGAAATTTTCTTTGTAATGATTTTGTGTGGAAAAGAAAATGGCTGAAGGATTTATCACTGATTTAACACTGATCCAGTCTATGAGATGAGAAAATATTCTAAACTTTCCAAAACCTCTTATAACAATCAAGCACTTCAGAATAAGTCATGGCATTATTACCTGTGTCTTGTACAAGACTTTAATGCAGTGACGTGCATAGGGATTTACTTATTGAAATTAGTCCTCTAGTACCTATGTTATCCTGGCTTTAAATCAGTCTTGATGAGTTCCATGCTTATAAAATGCTTGAGAATCTCACACTAGCACAATAAGGATTTTATGTTGTTCTGATAAGCACAAGAAATTCAGTACTTTGCAGTTTTTCTTGCCGCACCCAATTTTAGTAATAAAAGCAACACTACAGCTGTGTTAGGGCTTCTCCCAGTTCTCCATCAACTTTCCCTGTGAACCTCATCCCAGTTTGGATGTGGAATCCCAACCACCTTGCTTTAATAATTTCTGGCATGCAAGCAGTTAATTGCCCCAACGTTCACTGGAAACAATTATTTTATTTATTTATTTATTTATTTATTTTACCTGTTAAATAAATAATTTTACTTCCCTCAAAGTCTCAGGGCAGAGTACAGAAATATATAAAATACATAAACAAACATATATAAAAAATATAAAAGCAATTAAAAGAAACCTTAAACCCCACTCACCAACTTTCTTCCTCAATTGTAGAATGTGCATGAACAAGAACATGATCTACAATGTAACAATCTCCCCTCCTAGTACCCCAAAACATGCTGTAGGCAACAGTGGGTGTTTTCAGACGTTACGCGGTCCCGTGCAACAGACGTGACACCGATTCCCGGCCATGCTCAAAACACCCAGAAGACACCGGGGAGGGGCAGGACACAGACATGGCCGGCTGAGGGCAAACGAAGCCAGAAGGGACAAAAGGGAATGCTCACACAAGGGAAACGGGAAGGGAGGGAGAAGAGCCGCTGAGGTACCGCACACAAGAGGCACAGAGACAACGAGGGCACAGTGGAACACATAGCACAAACACACGTCCAGGCGTGCATACACCCACACGGGAAAGGAAGGGAAGGGGGGACACAGCGGGACAGACAACACACATGGCACCACGGGCACAGGGGGGCGGGGAGGGGGGCGCAGGACAGGGCAGAGGGGGGAAATGGCTCAGGGGCAGAACAGGACATAGACAGCGGCAGGCGGAACCCCAACAACAGCACAGTCCACACGGGTGACCCCCCCCCAGCAACACAGGCAGTCCCGGAATGGGGGGAACCCGGAAGGTCAGGGCACAGGCACAGAGGGAGGCCACACGGAACAGGGAGTGGTCCAGGAGCGGTACAGGAGGCACACATGCACCCCAAGTGCCGGTGAGGGTGCCATGGAGGGGAGGCAGGAGAGCTGGGGCCGTGCAGCCGGTCCAATGTCACAACCCCCCCCCTCCACGGAGGAAGCTGGGAGGTGCAGTCCGGCGACCCCACCTCCTTTTTATTGAGAGCAAGGAGGGAGATTTAACTAGAATATCATTTGATGGGGGGTCTTGCAAAAGACCAGAATTTAAAAGAATCTTCCGGATCCCCTTCCACCATCTGTAGCTAACACAACCACAATGTGCCATTTGCTCACGACAGCACCTAAATGGTAGCCTGTCACACACCAAATTAGAGATCTTTTTCCAGTATGCGATCGCCCTTATAGAGACCTGTGTTTCAAAGGATGTTAAGCTGGTTTCTCCACGTAAGAGGCAAAGAGGCGTCAAAACAGGTACTTTGAGTAAAGCCCTCCAAAATTTATTCTGGACCTTTTCATCCTTATCTGAAAATTGGGGGAATGTAACTTCTGCAGCATAAAGAACTTGAGCCAGCGATTTTGCCCTGAATATTTTGATAACCTGCAGGGCATTGCTGCTCATAGAAGAATGGTAAAGTCTCATAATTCCCCTCAATGAGCTCAAGGCCTTAGTGCCAATCTGCCTTTTGTGCAAACTCCAGGATCCATTTGATTGGAAGGTAAACCCCAAATAATTGTAATTATTAACTTGCTCCAGAAGATGCTTTCTAGCAGCCCATTTAGTTACAGGGCGATTTTTGCCAAAGGCAATCACCTGGGATTTCTTGATGTTAATATCCAGGCCGTTCTTCCTACAATACACATCTAACCCATTTAAGCAATTGTGCAGGTCCCTAATGGTCTGTGAAATTAAAGCAATATCATCCACATAAAATAGAGAAGAAATAGATATATCTTCTACCTTAGGTGGTGTATGTGAGATGGACTCCAACTCCTGTACTAAATCGTTAATGTACAGATTGAAAAGGAGTGGTGCCAATAAGCAACCCTGACGAATTCACTGTTCAATTGGAAAGGGTTGCGATATAAGACCACTTGTTCTAATCACTGCTTTGGAGTCTTTATGAATTGCTATAAGAAGACTGAGGAGACTTCCTTAACTTGATCCATAGATTCTTCCTTGGAATGGAATCAAAGACCTTAGATAAATCTATAAAAGCTACATATATTTTCCCTTTCCTAATTCCCTAATTTCCCTCTCCTAAGTTAGGAGAATTCCTAACTTCCTTAATTTGATCCATAGATTCTTCCTTGGAATGGAATCAAAGACCTTAGATAAATCTATAAAAGCTACATATATTTTCCCTTTCCTAATTCCAAAACACCCATCTTTACCCACCTTCAGCCATCTATATGCACATCTACATGTTCAACCATCTACACGCACTGCCGTTTTTGCTGGTTGCTCCATGCATGGGGGATGGGTGGAGGTGGGTGTGCATGTGTGTGCACAGGAGTGTGCATGCACACACACCTACACACACCCACCCACCCGCCATGGAGTTTACACAAGACTCACCCATGCATTAATACCCAGATTTCTGCATCAAAGAGGCATGCCTCACTAACATATTAGAATTTTTTGAGGGTGCTGCCCGTGTAAAAAGAGCCATAAAATCAAAATAGTATGCCTTATCAGTATGAAACTTGGTAAGAAGGGTCACTTGGCTGAGATATCCTATGTGCCCAAATTTCCAGAAAACCCATTTAAAATGAGTGAGTTATAGCAGTTTGAATTTGGGAGGCAAAACCAGAAATTTTCCCTTCTGTGATTTCTGTGCACGTGGATAGCTAGTGTCCAGAGGTGTAGGTGTTTTGAAGAGCAAGTTGGGCCCCATTTGTTTTCCTGTGTTTAGTTTGTTAAATTTAGAGTTATAATTTTGAAGTTTGGATATAGGAAATTGAGAATAGCGGCGGCTTCATTCTTCCTCTCACTAATATTCTGTTATATGAGGAGCTTAGTTAGGTTTAGCGTTGCATCCAAAAGTAATGTGGAGAAAAGTATAAGTTTGGGACATGAGGGTTAGGCCCTTTTTGCACAGATGAGGTGGCTGAGGGGGATGGGTGTGTGATGACGGCAGGTGGAGGTGGGTGTGCTCCTTTTCCCACAGTCACACACCCACCTCCACCCATGGAGCCTCCTCTGTTTTTTCGGATGGCTTCATGAGTGGAGATGGGTGTGTGCTGGGAGTGTACACCCACCTCCACCCACCACCTATGGTGTTTCCATGGGCAGACATCCATCCCCCCACCTGCCGCTGCACCATGAGCCTCCCCTGCCGCACACCCCGAGGGGGGGGCGGTGTCCATGTAAAAACGGCCTTAGTTCCATGCAGTAAGTTACCCAGAGTTGGACTGGATTGTTGAAGGTTGGAGACAGCAGAGGGGCATCAGCTCCTTCTCCCTGTTCTGAAAATGACAAGTCTGCCTCCCATCAGCAAGTCAAACCTTTCTGCTCTGAAAAGCAAATATGAAGTTGTAGACCTGCTATTGGTAATTTGTAACCTAGTGCTAAAATCTGCAACTATACCAGAGGATTGGAAGGTAGCCAATGTAACACCAGTATTTAAAAAGGGCTCCAGAGGTGATCCTGTAAACTATAGACCAGTGAACCTAACATCAGTGCTGGGCAAACTGGTGGAAACAGTTGTTAAGAACAGAATTACTGAACATATTGATGAGCATGCCTTAATGGGGAAGAGTCAACATGGATTTAGTAAAAGGGAAGCCATGCCTCACTAACCTATTGGAATTTTTTGAGGGTGTAAATAAGCATGTGGATATGGGTGAGCTGGTTGATATAGTGTATCTGAACTTTCAGAAGGGATTCTGAAAGGCATTTCATTTCCTGAAAGGCAAAGTGTCTCCCATGAGGGACCTTATCAAATGATCTTCTGTTCAGTATCACGTGGAAGACTGCTTTCTCCACAGTGTACATTAATTGGGCTAGAGTCTCCTCACATTCTTCAAAACTAGTAGTATCCTTTTTTTTTTTATGAATCAGGTACTAATACTTGTGATCTTTGATTTTCTCTCCAGCAGTGGGGAGGGAAGAGGGAGCAGAGAATGAGAGCAGGATCCAGAAGAGAAAACTGGAGAGATTAGCATAGCATGGGGGTCCCCAGTGCTGTGATCACCTCCCTGTCATTTTATCTAATAAGGCAGGGGAAGGGAAAATAGCCTGAAACGACAAATCATGGTGAATGCTGCTTCCACTGGAAACAGGTCATTTCACCTTCATTCACACAAGCTTTCCCCTTGTTTTTGCCAAATGTCAATTTTTAGGAGTTGAACCGAGCTGCTTCAGGGCCGATCCCAAACCCCATGTGTGCCTCACATGCACCCCTGGGGGCTGCGGAGATGCAAAAGTGCCAAGTAGGTGCTCAGGAAGTTCTGGAAACTGCCATTAAATATCTGTACAACTGTCACAGAAGTCCTGAAAAAGGAAAAAAGTATTTTTTTAAAAACCCGGAAAATGATTAAAAATGATGAAAAATGCTGGAAAGTGACAAATATGACAAGAAATTATAGAAAAAAATCACTGGCGCTAATATCTACAATGGTGGAAGTGTCGAATCGCAAGAGACCAATGAGACAAAACACTTGCATGTACTTCCAAAAGGTCGGTATTTCCCTGCAGAATGGGAGCACTTTCTCTCATCTCAACCCTATGGGACAGTTATGCCATCAACTTCAAAGAGTCTTTTGAAAGTGGTGAGTTAAGGCGGAAGCCTTAACTTAAAATTTTAATGCTTTTTGGAGCATGAGTGAATTAGTGAGAGCCTTAACTCCCCCCTTAACCGAAAGATTTTTTTGGTCTAAGAATCATCAGTACTTTGCTTTCATTCTCTTGCTATTTTTGCCTGGGTGATGATGACACTCAGAACTCCAGTGCTTTTCATCCATGAAGCTGATATTCTCCCCATTATTATTTATTTACAAAATATTGAATAGGCATTCTGTAGGCCCCATTTTACAGACAAAGAAACTGGGCTACTGTTATATTAAAAGTAGCTTGCCCAAAGTCACAGGAGTCAGCAGCAAAGTGGATATAGAAGTAAAAGATTTTGTATTTACATCTCTGGTCCCCTATTTTCTGGATCATGCTTTTTTCTGACAGCTGTCAGTTTTTGCTACAAAATAGAGGTGTTCACAGGGACCCATGTCATTTTTTTGTTTTCATTTTTCATTTTCATTATTTAAAACTTTTGTTTTCATAAATATCAAAATTTCATTTTTGCTTTCGTTTTCGATTTCCATTGGTTTTGATGGAAAACACATTTTCAGCTGTACTGTTTTTGTTTTTCAATATATTTGGATGGAACATGGAAGGACTGTACCTCCAATGGAAGGCATTAGGTGTACTAAATTTCAGAAAAATTGGATAAAGGAATCTGATTTTATAAGCAGTTGAATTATGTTATTTTGCAAAAATCTGCATATACATTCCTGGCTGTAACCTATTTGTCTCCCATCTAATGTGGATGAAACTTGGCAAGTTTATACCCCTCCTCATGTTTACTATCTTTGGCAACTATCAGAAGGATTGGATAAAGGGTTCTGGGGGTATAAGCAATTAACTATAAATGTATGTATGACTAGCATTTTTGTAGTCCAACCAGTGAACATGAAATTTGCCAGGGCTGTATCTCACATTTTCAGAACCATCTCTGCCAAATATCAGAAAGATGTAATAAGGGGTACCCAATTTTATATGCTTGCACAGCATATGCAGAGAACGAGCCTATGCCAGGGTTTCTCTTACGTGTCACTGTGGTATAAGATCTGTTTGTGATGCCAGTTGGCCAGCATAAATGTTAACCAAATATCCTCATTCTGTGCTGTGATCATCCCAATGTCTCTCCCCCACTCGTTAATGGGAAGTTGGAAGCATCTGCTTATGAAAGAGCCAATAGAGATTCTCTGATGTCCTCTGTCACAGTGCTGCAGGATGTGATTGTGATGATAATTGGCCAGCCTGGATGTGTAAACCATGTCTCCTGATTGCTGGGATGCTATCCCCAAAGTCCCAGTTATGTCCCTTCTATGCCCGCCTCAGGGCTGCCCCCTATGCCCACCTCAAAGCCACCACTGATTGGTCCTGTAAAGCTGGAAGCATGCAGTAATTAGCCAGTGAATGTATCTGTCAGTCTGTTGGGTTGCTCCCCATCCTCCCTCCTACAGCCTCCCTCCCCCTGCCATGCCAGTTGCCTGCCTCTGACTGGCACTGCATGTGGTGCTATTTTTTCTGAATAATGGTCTTCAAGGGGACAACTTCACTTGCTTATAAAATTGGGTCCCTCTATCAAATTGTCCTGTAGTTTGGCAGAGATGACAGGGAAGGTGTGTTATGCATTTCTGCCAAATGTCTTATAAACAGTATGGAATATAAAAATGTTACAGCTGGACATGCATTTTCAAGTTAATGGCTTATAACATCAGGGCACTTTATCCAATCTTTATTAAGTTTCGCAGGATTGGTAAACTTGTGGAGCGACAATCTTTCCAGCTTTCATGCAAATTGGATGGAAGATAAAGGAGTTGTAGCCAGGAATATGTATACAGCTTTTCTTAAAATTACAACATTCAATTGCTTATAAAATCAGTTTTCTTTATCCAATATTTCCGAACATTGGTACACATAGTGCCCTCTGGCGGGGGTACAATCTCCCTAAGTTTCATCATACTTAAAAAAGAAACAAAAACGTTATAGCCAGAAATGCATTTTTTTTAGTTTTTTCCCATTATTTAAAAAACAAAAATTTGTTTTCATTTTTGTTTTTGTTATTATTTGTCATTTTCATTTTTACAATAACAAAAATAAAATAAATTTTTCATTTTTGTTATCATAATAACAAAAATGAATTGCACACCCCTGCTATAAAATTTCTAAAACCATATTTCTATGTAAAATACACTTCCCTGATATGGAAAAAACCAGCCACACAATCTACTACTTCTTATCCACTAACCACTTAGTTTGGAGTAATTCCATTGGATTACAAACACACATTGAAGATAATATGACTTACTGATTGATTCTATGCATCTCCTGCTTTGTGTGTAGAGTCTAAGATTCATTCCCTAAATTGGTTTTCTACCTCTGTTTAATGATGAATGTTCCTGGAAAACATCTTTTTTTTAAAAAAAATGAGGTGGTTTGGGAGGAAATGAATGGTGTCTTTTAGTATCGGATTGCACATATCACGGGGGGGCGGGGGGAATACACATATACAAGCAATACTTTCATTTAATTTGCAAATACAATTGGGTCTGTGGTTTTGCTGTTCTCAAACTAGAATTTCTGTGATAATGTATTTATCCCAGTAGTTCAATTTAGAATGAAAAAAATGAAATACGTATTAATGTCTGACTATTTCTTTGACTGTTTTAGATTTTCTTCATCCTGTTGTCAAAATCAAAGTAGGCAATACAGGGAGTTATCTCATTAGGTTCGGTTTAATTGTGTCTTTCTTTCTGACTAGTAATCATTTGTGAAAATTGCTTCCTAACATTTCAAGTTTAAGAGCTTTGGATGTTTCATTCTTTGTGATCTATCATGTCACAAATGGTTCTTTAGAGAATTTAATGCCGTATTGACAGCCTCGGAAATTGAAGTCTTCTATCTACCTATTTCATACACAGAGAATGGAATTGATGTGGTGGTTTCTGGAAACATACCAAAATTTAATCATTTTCTATCTAGTTGTTACCATTTAAAATGGGAATTCGAGTGGGGTGCATTACCTTCCCCTTCTTCCTGCACTCATCTTTCTAGCACCTCTCCCCAAAATGTCGGACTTCTGTCAGTAGAGCAGAGAGAGTCACATGAGCTTTGTTACTTTGTCCAGTGAAGCAGCTCAACCCTTAGCTAGGTTTAAGGGTGAGAATGTAATTCAGTACTGTGCTTTTCTAGTGGAACTGCTAGTAAGGATGTAATCTGTAATGTGGAAAACTCTGGTTGGAGTTGGGCAGATTACCAAATCAATTTCCATAAACAGCCTTTGGATAACAGACATTTTGATATGATTTGAATGTCAATATCTGTCCTAAAAATAAGATATCAGGCACAGTCTGAAACAATAATTTGTTGTTTTGGATCCAGTGTTTACAGGAAGAACACCTAATGAGGTCCTCTCCACAATAAATGGCACTCAGGCACCATTCTCCAACACCTCCCCCCTTCTTGGAAATGTCTACTATTTATTTTCCATTGCTGTCTTGAATTGTTTGATGTTGGTGCACGAGCCTCTAGCCCCACTACTTGTTGGTGATGGTAGAGATTGAACAGTATTTTATTAGATATTCCTCTTAGAGTTCCACTGTTTTGGTTCCAGTAACAATGCCTTGTGGGAGTTTGAACATATGGTCTGTCTATCTGTCTCATCTACCTAAACTATCAAAAAAATAATAAAAACTGATTTATAAATTTTGCAAGATCTGCTGATGCAAAAACAGTTTGCTACCATCTCTGCTACTAAACAAAGATTGTGCAGCTCTTATGAAATGATATCTGCTCCAGCTGGAAAAAATGGACTAAAAGATGTCTAATTTTTAAAGGGCTCCCTCAAAAGTCTCATTCAGTAATGCTCGTAATGCCAACAGTAAAGGAAATCAAGACTTACAAAATTAGGGCATGATCTCACTTCACACAAGACATGGGAAAGCTTCCTTTCATTGGGATTAATAATAATAATAATAATAATATAATATTATTTATTTTGGCATTAGCTTTCGCCTTAGCCTTTCACGAAAATATTATACATACATACATGACAGTAACACCAGCTCAACATAACAAAGTAATAGACATGACAAAAGTACAAAACCATCAATTAGTTACCTACTTCTATCCGGGCAGACCCATGTAACCAATTCCCACACTATGAAAGATTTTATCTAAGGTGCAGTTGCTTCCAACCCCACCTCGTGCTATGCCTTACCCTTCTCGGGGCTTACGGCGGCAATGCTTGACCCCTGTAGGTCAGGCAGTAAGGAATCTGTATAAGTATCTTAATCCCTGCTAGAATAGTTACTCATTCCTTGGTTAAATGCCAAGGCATTCCCAGCTGGTAGCTAACAAAAGGATCAGGAGAGGTGTCTATGGATCTCACGAGCCATCAGAGCTAGGGTGGTAATATGGTCAGCAGATTTAGATGAGACAAGATATGTCAACAACTGCACTGGGGAAAGGCATGCTCTTAGGAAAAACCCGGGCGGAAAGTACCGTTCTCTCACACACTGTGTGAGGGGGCAAGCAAATAGAACATGAAGCAAATCCCGACACAGCCCAGTGTGCAAGGACATAATCTTTTCTTGTAGGGAATTCCAGAACGCCTCCCCAGCAAAACCTTGGTAGGCAATAGATCAAATCTCATAAACGTCAGGGCCCTCCATAAGCTGGGATCATCTAGAATATCCAGGTACCATTCCAGCCCGGTAGAGTGCTTTAACTCCCTATACAATGGGGCACATTTAAGAGCTGACATTTCCCCCAGATCCAGCTAGACTGCTTGATCCACAAGCTGCCTATGGGCAATTCTTTTCCTGCTTAGCAGAGGAATATTGCCTAACATCTCTGGAGAAAGGCCCAAATCGTAGAGCAGATTCCTCGCCCTTTGACACCATGAGTGTGGTGAAGACCAGGTCCATGCCTCAGCATAACAACACAAGGGCAGCCTGCCCTCAGACATGCCTTCCAACTTATTCCAGTAATTGACTACTGCCCCAGACATTGGGATTTAGATGAGTACTTTTTGTTGGTATAACCACACAGTGAAACTAGGACTTGAATAAATGCTCTCTTGTTAAGCTGCACACATTGATATCTGGAGTGAATTTGTGAAAGGAGCTTAGTTAAAAGCCAATACTGCTGAATCAAGTATTTTTGTAATTATAATTATGAAAACAAAATTAGCCATTTCATTAGTGTAATTAGAATTTGGTCATTTTGTTATTGTAATTCCAAAATAATAACGTAATTATTTTATTTTCTAACTATGGGACACGTATGTTAGGATATAACGTTTGTGTTTTGCATCCTATTTTAATGGAATTTGGTCAGAATGTACCCATCACCAAAGGGAACAATCCTGCCAAATTCCAGAAGGAATGGATGTAGGGTCCAGATTTTATAAACATTATGTTTTTAAATATATTTATGGTGGTAACTTTCTTTCTGCCAACCAATTTGGATGCAATTTGGATATAATATACCCCTAATAGAAAGGTACATATATACCAAGTTTCAGAAAGATTAGCTAACAGGTCAAGATTCTACAAGCCATTTATATTTTGTGCACACATTTCCAGCTGTAGAAACTTTGTTGTCCATCCAATAGGGATGTGCAAACACCAGGGGGTTCATTTTTTGGCCCATTTCAGGTTTGGCCCCCCCCCCGAAAATGTTTGGGTTCTGGCTGTTCGGCCCGAACTTGTTTTGGGGGGGGGGGCAAACCTGTTCAGGCAGGGGGCAGGGGACAAGGGTGAACCCAGTTTCCCCACCCCCCTCCAGGGTGGGTGGCTGGAAGCGGCGCCGTGACTCACCTCCACCCCCCGCCCAGCCTCGTACATTTTTTTTTTTAAACTCCCACCCCAGGGATCGCCCTACCTGGTGATGCCGGGGCTCTGGCCCTGGGTCTGGCGGTGGCAGAGGCAGCGGTGGCAGCAGGTCCGGTGGCACTTCGGAGTGCTTCAGGCCTCTACTAGGCCTTCTGGCTCACATGACCTGGAAGGCCTAGTAGAGACCTGAAGCACTTCAGAGTGCCGCCGGACCTGCTGCCACTGCCACCGCCGAACCCAGCACCACCAGATAGGTCAGGCCCTGGTCCTGGGTCCAGCGACAGCAGCGGTAGCGGGTCCGGGTCCAGTGGCGCTCTGGAGTGCCGCCAGATCCGCTGCTGCAGCTGCTGCTGCTGGACCTGGGGCCAGAGCCCCGGCACCACCAGGTAGGGTGATCCCTGGGGTGGGGGGTTTAAAAAAAGAGTGTATGAGGCTGGGTAGTCCGGTTCGGGTGGGGGTGTTCACGAACGGGCTGAACACCCTGAGTTTGGGCCGAACACCGAACCCCCGAACCGCGTTCGCACATCCCTACCATCCAATATGGATTAAATTTTGACTCAGTGTATTTCAAATGTAAGGGATACTCCTTGACAGATTTCAGAAAGAGTGAATAAAGGGACACAATTTTAGAAGCAATTGAAGGTTGGAGGTTTTAACAGAAGTTGTGCAAATACAAGTCCTAAGAATTTTGGGACAAATACAAAAAAAATCAGGACATAAGAGAGACTTTAGGTAGCAAGGCAGACAGAAGGGGGAAGCATCCCAGCAATCAAGAGACATGATTGACAAATCCAGGCTAGCCAACTGGCATCCCAAACACACCCTGCAGAACTGTGACACAGGAAATCAGAGAATCTTTTATTGGCTCTTTTCTAAGCAGATGCTTCCAACTTTGTAGTAAGAAGCAGGGGGGCTTGGGGTGGGCACAGCACAGAATGGGGATATACAATTGACATTTCTGCTGGCCAGTTGGCATCACAAACCCATCTTGTACCACTATGACAAACATAAGAGAATCTCTGGTATAGGCTCATTCTCTGGCAATGCTTCCCAGGCTTCCAACTTGCCAGTACCTAATAACTGCAATCAGGGAGGCTTGGGGGTAGGCACTGGGGAGCAAATATAAGCTTCAGCCAAGCTGCACAACCCCCACCATGGCTAAATCTTGTGTGGCTGATTTTGTTGTAGTCTTCAGCCCCACTGCAATTGCTCAAAAAAGCAGAACTCTACACTTTCTCTCCCCCATCTATGCCCCCACAGATTCTGGGGTGCCAATAACTGAAGCCTGTGCCAGTGTCTCTAGCATCTGCTTCTCCTCTGCTCTGCCCACCTCCTCCTGTCTTCTTCAGTCTCTGTACAAATACTCCAAAAAGCAGATGTCTGCACATAGTAAAAGCTCTATGGTTTAAACAGAAGCAACACCTATGAGTGATTTAAGGAAATGTACAAATTCTGTTAAAATAATGAAACTGATATTGCTTATAAAATGTGTACCCTTTATCCAATCCTTCTCACATTTTACAGGGATGTTCCTTTGAGTGATGGGAACATGCCCAAAGGTCATCCAAATTGGATGGAAAATAAAGATGCTACACCTGGATATGTGTATACAAACAATGAACTGATTAAATCAGGAACTAATAAAATCAGGAACCTTTATTCAATCTTCCTGAAGGTTGGTAGGGATCATCCCTTATAAGATGGGTACAATGAATACAAATTTCACCCAAACTGTATGGAAAACAAAGACATTATAGCTGCAGTTGTTTGTGAAAACTACAAAACTTCAAGTACTTGCAGCATCTTTATTAAATTTGGCAGGGATGATCCTCTGGATGAGGGGTACCATCAGTCCAGATGTCAAGCAAATTGGATAAACATTGAAGACGTTAGAGCTGGAAATCAGTTTCCCATAGAAATCAATGGGGGAAAAAAACAAAGTTCAATAACGAAAACAAAATTATATATTATGAAATTCCAAATTCCAAAATGAAATAACAAAAAAACACAAATTTAGTAATGGGTCCCTGGTGCACACCCCTAGTTTCCATTGCATTTTCCCATGCCCCAGTCAAGGGCTGTTGAGAGTAAATAATCTCCAACACAATTCAAAACACAATTCAAAACAATTCAAATTTTGGTTCAAAACGTCTCCCATGCCATGTGGAACATAACATTCTGAAGTCCAAATTTAAAAGTTCCCCAATCCTTTCAGAAAAATTCCAGCTAGGGATAATTTGCTTCTCAGGATACTGAGGTATTCATACAGCACCTGCTCTGACTTTTCCTAGTAGTCAGCCCTGTTTCATGAGATCTTTATTTAATTTAATATTTATATCACACCCTAGCCCTCGGGCTCAGGGCAGTTTATAAGGAAAAAAAAACCCACAGGGTAGTCATTAATTTTTTTTTAATACAACCAATAAAGTTGCCACCTTATAATACAAATAAATCATTACCCCCCACAACCTCCCCAACTGTGGGGTTGTGACATTTGCACTCATCTTCCCCCAAGCCCATCTATTCCCATATCCAACACTTCCACCGTTCTCCCTTCCTACACCCACAACATATCCCTCATTAAAAACCGTAAAAATACAAAGAAAACATTCCAAAGTCTAACCTCCTCCCGACTTCAGACCTCCAACTAAAAATGGCCAGTGACTTTTGGTACCAGCCTTCAGAAGCTACCTGCAAAAGGCCCAGGACCTGTAGGTCCGCAGTTCCTCCAAGCAAATGATCTCACCAATGACTATGACATGGTGACTAGCTTCAGGGACCGATTTTCACTGCCTTTCCCCCATTGCCTCCAATAATACAAATTAATTGCATGAATACAAAGTAATTCCACATTGCCTCCAATGGGGAAAAGGCAGTGAACATGGGTCCCTACTCATGGTGCCTGTATACACATATGGAAATTGTACTATTCCTCAGGTTTGTAATATTTATTTATTCATTTAAATTTATAGGCTGCCCCCCTCCTGCTACTGCATCTCGGGGAGGCCCACACAACATATTAAAAAAGCATAAAAATATAAACAACAACATTAAAAGGAATACTAAAATACATATACCTAATTAATAAAAAAGTATAAAATACCCCTACGGTGGAGATAAAAACCCTTCCTCCCCTCTTCCCAACCCCCTCCCCATCACCTGTCTCCCTCGTCAAAAGCCCAGCTGAACAGCCAGAATTTACACTGTCTATGGAAAGAGGGAAGGTTTGGGGCCAAGTGGAACTGTCAGGAGGGAGTTCCACAGCCTCGGATGAGAATGCCGTCGTCCTCATCATCATCTGAGCTACTCAGGGAACCCCGAGGAGGGCGCTTCCAGATGACCGCAGAGGCAGATCCAGGACCCGGGGGGGTGAGATGATTGTGCAGATAGGCAGGGCCCAGGCCACATAGGGCTTTATAGGTCAAAACCAACACATTGAATTGGACCCAGAAGACTATAGGCAGCCAATGCAGAGACCAGAACACTCGTGTAATGTACTCATGGTGACCCGTCCCCATGAGGAGGCGGGCCGTCGCATTCTGCCCCAGCTGCAGTCTCCAAACCATGACCAAGGGTAACCCCACATAAAGCGAGTTGTAGTAGTCCAGTCTTAAGGTGATAAAAGCATGGATGATGGTGGTTACTGGCTAGGTTGAGCTGTCGTACCTGATGTAATTGGCGAAATGCTCCCCGTGCCACAGCCGCCACCTGGACAGAGCCGCCACCAGGCGGAGCTGTGAGTTGAGGAGCACCCCCAGGCTCCGAACCTGTGAGACCAACACAGGGCAGACCCCATCAATGACATGTGCTACTACTCATTCAGCCCCTCCCACCAGCATCATCTCCATCTTTTCGGGATTCAGCTTCAGATGGCTCGCCCTCATCTGATCCCCCCCAGCCATCAAACACCAGGTAAGCAATGAGACTGCCGGGCCTGAGCCAACTGAAAAAGAGAGGTAAAGTTGGATGCCACCAGCATACTGATGACACCACACACCAAGCCCTCTAACGATCTCACCCAAAGGCTGCCTGTACGCGTTGAACAGCATTCGGGACACAGTAAAACCTTGTGAAACTCCACACATGACGTCCCAGGGAGATGATGAACAGTCACCCAGTATCACACGTTGAGTTCTCCAGGCCAGGAAGTGGAACCATTCAAGAACAGTTCCACCCACCCCAGCTCTGTCCTGCTAACGAGCCACTCATGATCAACTGTATCATATGCAGCCGAGAGATTTAACAGGATCAACAGGGTTGACTGACCCTGGTCAAACTCACAGCAGACGTTGTCGACCAAGGCCACAAGCACAGTCCCAGTGCCAAACCCGGGCCAAAAGCCAGACTGCAAGGGATCTAGAAAACTGACATGGTCCCGATGTCTCTAAAGTTGCTGAGCCACCACCCATTCAGTAACCTTCCCTAAAAAGAGAAGGTTAGAGAAAGGCTGATAGCTAGCCAGGGAGTCAATGTCCAAATATGGTTTCTTGAGCAGAGGCCACACCACCGCCTCTTTGAGGCAGCCTGGCACTCTGCCCTCCCTGAGGGAGGCATTGAGTACCTCAGCCAGCAATGACCTCCGCGTCTTCCAGCTGGCCTTAACCAGCCAGGACAGGTCAGTTCAGTTCAGGTTCACAGCAGGTGACCCTAACAGCCCCAAGGACATCCACCGCATCAGTGGGCGACACCCTCTGGAACCAATCCCATAAAACAGGACAAGGTGGGGCTTCCATTACCTCGGATTCTCCCACTGAAGCAAACACGGTGTCAAAAGTCATGATGAATCCAAGCGATTTTGCCCACAAAAAAGTTGACAAAAGTGTCTCAGCGTGCACTGGAACATTCTAGCTCCAGGTGGAGGAAGGCCAGACTGACTAGCTTCCTCACCACCCAGAAAAGCTCATTTGGATGTGACTTTGCAGTTACTATGAGAACAGCAAAGAACCTCTTCTTTGCTGCCTGCACAGCCACAGCATAGGTTCATAAACTAACTCTGTGCTGCAGTCGGTTGGCTTCAGCATGAGCAGGGCCCCAATTCTTCCGCGGAATTTTTAAAAAAATTCCGCGGGAGTCAGGGCCCAATTCTGCGCCTCGGCGCGATTTACCATGCGGGGGGGGGGGCTTGCCTTGCCTCCTCCTCCCCCCGCACTGGTAAAATCCTCAGGGCTTCCCCTCCCCAGCTGCCGGGGCTTGCCCTCCCCAGCTGTTGGGGCTTGCTTGACTCTCCCCCCCCCGAAAAACAAAAGGAATTGCCTTACCAGAGACGGCAGCAGCAGCTGTTCCGTCCAGCGTGCTCGTACTTCCTGGCCCCTCCCGACGGGGCCTCTCAGGGC
>QEPC01001706.1:995240-1016812 GCA_003113815.1 Sphenodon punctatus | reverse complement strand
CCCTGGCAACTGGGGAGGCTGGGGAGGGGAAGCCCTGAGGGTTTTTTCATTCCCCTCCCCTCATGGAATCTCCTGCCCCGCGTCCCCGCAGCGCAGGCTGGAAATTCTGCGCTGGGGTAAGCGGGGCAGGAGATTCCGCGGGGGGAGGGGAATTCCGCGGAAATCTGCGAATCACAGACCCGCGTTTCCCTCTGGGCCCTGAGCATGAGAATGACCCCACCATCACTCCAACTGCCGCCCTTCCCACTGCATCTGCTGCAGGTCCTCCATAAAAAAGAGGGACTTGTGATGTTGGCATTCAGGGAGTGGGCACCTAGGAGCCGTTCAGTCAATGGCCTCAGTTAGCAGGGTGTTCCAGAAAGCCACAAGGTCATTGAGCGAACGGTCGTCAAGATTAGAGGTTAGCTCCCCGAGAGCATTCTGGAACCTCTCTGGTTCCATAAGTCTCAGGAGCGAACCAACTGAACTGGTTCTGCACCCTTCCAAGGGCAGATGAGCCAAGAGACCGGCCTGGAGGAGGTAATGATCCATCCATGACAAAGGCACTGCTGACACCTCCCCCACCAATGGACCCCCTGACTCAAGGCCTGTGCAAAATATCAGGTCAAGGGTATGCATCATGTGTTGGACCAACCATTACCTGAGACAGTTCCCATGGTGGCCATGAAATCGCGCTCAACCCTCCGAAGGCTGACGTCAGAGTGGATATTGAAGCCCCAGGGCCAGCATCCTCAGGGACTGCAAGACCACCTCCTATACCAGCTCAGCTAGAGTGTGCAGAGATGCTGCCATGCAGGTATATTAGCAGCAGCCCCAATGTGTCTCCGGCCAAATCAATCACAAGATTGATTTTGTGGCTAATACTAATATTCAGGGTTTTTTATTATTGTTATTTATTTCAGCAGAATCTTTGCTTAGTCAGGAACTTAGCTAGCAATTAGATTGCATTTTGAAGCTATTAAGTGGTAGTTATTGTGAAATATCACAAGGAGACAGTGGTGCGGCCTGCTGACCTCTGCTCAAGAAGCCATCTTTGGATGTTGACTCCCTAGCCAGCTATTGGCCAGTTTCTAGCGTTCTGTTTTTAGAAAAGGTTATTGAACAGATAGTGGCTCAGCAGTCCAGCTTTTGGCCGGGTTTTGGTATGGAGACTGTGCTTGTGGCCTTGTTCAACCTCTACCGTGAGCTAGAACAGGGTCAGTTGACCCTGTTAGATCTCTCATTTGCATTTGATACCGCTGACTATGAGATGTTGTTGACTCGCTTGTGGGACTGAGCTGGGGTGGGCGGGACTGTTCTTGAATGATTCTGTTCCTTCCTGGCCAGGAGAAGTGTAGTCCTGGGTGATTGTTCATCTTCTCCCCGGGACCTCACGTGTGGACTCCCGCAAGGTTCTATTTTGTCCCCCCTCCTATTCAACATGTATATGCAGCCTTTGGGCGAGGTTGTCAGAGGGTTTAATGACACCCAACTCTACTTCTTTTTCAACTGATCCTGGCCCGGCAGTCTCAGTCTGATGGCTGTGATGGATTGGATGAGGGTGAGCCATCTGAAGCTGAATCCCAACAAGACGGAGGTGATGCTGATGGGAGGGGCTGAGGGATTGGTGGAGCCTGTCATTGACGGGGTCCATCTTCCACTGGTCCCTCAGGTTCGAAGTCTGGGTGTACTCCTTGACTCACAGCTTTGCCTGGACATCCAGGTGGCAGCTGTGGCAAGTAGGGCTGATGCGGCAGCAGCTTTTACCGCGCCGCGATTCCGTTCCGCTATTTCGGAATTGCCCCCGCCACACCGCGACATTTCTGCGGATATTCTGCTAATTCCGCCGGAATTCTGCAAATCGCGGAATCGCGGAAAAATCGCGGAAAAATCGCGGAAATCGCGGAAAACCACTATTCCGCGATTTTTTGGCGCTGGCGGAATTGCGGAAATAGCGAAAATGTCATGTTTCCACGATTCCACTAAGTTGCGGAATTAAATAAGCGGAACCGCGGAATGAAACCGCGGAATTAAAGCCTCTGCCATGCCATTCCACTAATTGCGGAAACACTGTTTCCGCCAGAAATAGCTACCGCTGCGAAATTCCGCTACAGCCCTAGTGGCAAGGGATTAATTCCACCAGTTAAATCTGGTCTGACGGTTTTGGCCATATATTTCCAACTCTGACCTAGCCACCATCATCCATGCTTTCATCACCTCAGGACTGGACTACTGCAATGCACTTTACGTGGGGCTACCCTTGGTAATGGTTCAGAGACTGCAGCTAGTGCAGAATGTGGTGGCCCGCCTCCTTATGGGTACAGGCCACTGCAAGCACATTACACCGGTGCTCTGATCTCTGCATTGACTGTCTATAGTCTTCTGGGCCTGATTCAAGGTGTTGGTTTTGACCTTTAAACCCTTTATGGCCTGGGTCCCGCTTACCTGCGGGATCACCTCACCCCCTCCCTCCCCCGGATCCTGGATTGGCCCCTTGTGTCAGCTGGGGACAACCCTCCTCGGGGTTCCCCAGGTTTCTTGGGTGACAACAATGAGGAGGGCATTCTCGGTGACCACACTGAGGACAGAGGTCTGCCTGGCCCCAGATCTCCCCTCTTTCCATAGATAGTGTACAACCTGGCTGTTCCACCAGGCTTTTGATGAGGGAGATGGGTGATGGGAGATGGGGAGGGGGGTTAATTACACCATGAAGGTTTTTATTTTTGTATTATGTTTTATGAATGTGTTTATTTTGATGTTTTATATCATGTTGTGAGCCACCCTGACGTGCAGTAGCAGGAGGGGTGGCATAGAAATTGCATAAATGACCTGACCTAGGTCAGGAACCCACCGCCAACACGATCCTGAACGGGTTGGGCAGCACAAAAAACGTGCCAGTGGCCAGGCCACCGGGGAGCTGCACAAATGTGCAGCTGCGTAGTACTGCCTCCACACTTTGCCGAGTGCCCTGCCCCCTGCCATGATGGACAAGCATGGCGATCGGCCACGGCGAACCCAATCTGGGCTGGATCACAGTGGGCCATAACAAATGTGATAGCCTGGTGTTGTCCACTTTGGCCCAATTGGGCGGATGGTAGCCCAGACTGTGACCCTAGAAATCGCAGCCCAGGATCACCACTGACATACCTGGGAGCAATCCCAGGTGAACATCTGGTGACGCAGCAACAAACATGCTGGTAGCTCGCAGCCTAAAGCTCATGTTGTTAACACCCACTGAAATGGTTTTGTAGTGGTTGGATGGTACACTGGAACATTAAGCCACACACCATATGGTATGGATGTCTGTCCTTCCTTCCTTCCTTCCAAAAAGGGTTTGATTTGCAAAGGCATTCTGCTCTGCCAATGATGCTGGCCTTCAGTGCCTGTTTGTTACCATTTCAAACAAGCACCTCTGCGTTTTGTCCTGTGTCCCCATGTACGCATGGCCACTTCATTGTCCTCTTCGAAATACCTTTCTAAGGGCTTGTTCACACGAGCACATTTTCAGAGGTAGCAACCCCTAACTCGCTTTTAGCTTCACTTGTCACAACAGTTAAGGGACAGTAGGTATCTCTGCAAAAAAGCAGTGTTAAAACAGAGAAAGAAGGTCCTACTTACCTGCATGGATCAAGGGAAATTTCCTTTGTTTATTTTTCTCTCCGCAGTTCTCCACTGCACTAGAGCCCTGCATACTTTCTTGTTTGTCCCTTGCACAGTGTGTCTATCACATGACTGCTTGTTTTATCCCCCTTGCTGCAAGTTCCTGCCTTCTTCACAGCCTCAGCCTGCAATGCCCAAGGAATAGATCAGGGAAGGGGAGGAACTTATTCAAACCCTTTTTTCCCCCTGCTCATAAGAACAATAAGCAGATGCAGTTATCCAAGTCTTCAGGGGACTCCTGGATCAAAACCCCAGATCTGGCATGCTTGTGACAACACAACACAACCTCTCCTTTGCCATTGTTTACAAAAAATGGACAGTGCTTAGATAGCTGTATCACTTGTATTATCTTATTGTGTTACATTGCGCTCCCTGTAATCTGTCTGTATTCATCTGTTGCCTCTTGTGTTGTCATATTTAGCTCTACAGGGCCAGGGACACCTCTTGGTTATGTTTTATTTGTTCTCTTACCAAAACAGGGTCCTGATCCATGATTGGCATTCACAGTTCATGATAGTTGCAGGCACTCAGCATTTTTATTAAAAAATCAGACCCAAAAGGACACTTACAATCTGATTGTCTGCATGCAGCACCCTTGGTCAATGCAGTGCAAAATGACTGCTTTAGACATATAACAGGGAGAAGGTAAAAAACAGCAGAGAGGAACTAGTAATGATTCATATGGTCAAGAAACCCTGATGACAAATAAAAGTTGTTGCTAAGAAATACTTTGAAATAAGACAAAAATGTCTGTCCAGCAGCTTCTTTATATACAGCACCATGTGAAGAATTTCCAGCTAAGGGAAATATTTCAATAAAGCTTCATTCTGAAATATTGGATAGGGAGGAGCGGAGAGGGCATTTCTTGTGGTGTTGCTGCTGTTTATATTGTGACATCACCTCTACCAGGTTTTATGCTGCATCTTCACCATAATAGCATTGCAAGTGATGTGGATAATAAAATTTAGCGAGGGGTGGGAAGGGAGAGAAAAATTCTAGTAGTTTAATCATCAGAATAAATTTGATTGTGGTAGACCAAGACCGACACAAAGTAATTTAATATCAATTCCTAAGAAATCTGCCCTGCATCCCATCTTGCAAGGAAGTTGATGAGCAAAAGTGGGTGTCACTTCAGCTTTATTCACAGGGCCAGGCTGTGGCATAATTAGATTTAATAGGGCCTGAGGCAAATCAAATGAGTGGGCCCCATACTATGCTCAGACATACATGTGCTCACATGAACACCAGTCACCAGATGTGGCACTAGAAGCATCAGGCACGGGGAGGCTGTAATCAGCACACACTGCAAGAAACTGTTATGGGGAAGGGGAACCCAGATGAAAAAGCAAGGAGAAGGGGCACAAGAGGCCTGGAAGCAGCAGGTATGGAGTGGGGCTTGGGATCAGTGCAGGGGTTCAGAATTGGATCTTGTCACAAAGAAGTGATGTAGCTGCATGGGATGGAGGGCCCCCAGAAGCAAGGAAGTGACACACATCACAAGAAAGCAGCATGGAGTACCTAGAACCAGGGTACAGGGAATCAGCATGAGGGACCCCAGCTGCGGCATCAGCAGTCGGCTGTATCACAAGTCACCCATCTTGGCCTCCCCCAGAGCCCCCTGAAAATACGCAGACCCCCTGACCCCCCCCCAGGCAGTTGCCTTGCTTGTCCCACCTATCCATACACCTCTGACACCCGCAACCACAGTTTGCTCAGACTGTGAGACTATATCATGCTGATTGGTCAGCTCTGTCTAGCCATGCTGACAGAGTTCAGTTCATTTATGCTGGAAATGGTAGTGTCTACTAGTCACTAGGAGAGAGACTCTGCACATGGGCTAACATATCTAATAAAGGCCTCTTTCTCTCAAATTCTCTTCTTGTAAGACTCTCCTTCATAAGAAGCTACCAAACCTTTCACTGACAGGCACAGCTCCAAATGAACAGCCCCCCTCCCTTGAATATCCACACCAGTCAAGAGAGCTCCTCTGCTGCTTTTGTGAAAATGTCTCTGGAATATTTTAAAAGTGTCTTCTTGTTCCTCTATGGCTACATTGCTTTTCTGTTGCCCTCACTGATTTTACAAGGGCTGCAGTACTGCATGCCCATGTCCCTGAGGGCTGTTTTGGAATTTAAAATAAATACAATGTCTGAACAGAATGCAAGCATAAAATCTAGCTGCACTTTTTGATGTTCCTATAAATCTAGCCTATATTAGGGAATAGAATATATTATGAAACTGATATACCCCGGTTGGAGGCACATAAATCAACCAGTAAGGAAGATAGACTGTAAATACCCATTGGTACAAATAACAAAGCACTCTGTAGTTTGGATCCTTATAAAAACTAGCTATCTTCATGTGGATTTCTTCAGTGACAGCACACACACTGTATTATAAGACACAACAGCTTGGAATAGAGCCAAGATGCCTGCTTTCCAAAAACGAGCAAACTAACCAAAACAAAAAAAGGCATGCATTTTTGAGTTGCGAATAAAGAATCAGGAGAAAGGAATTCTCCTGCCCCTTTTCAACCTGGCCACCCCTCCTTGGAGCATTGTTACATCATGATACTCCACAAGGCGATTGGGCCATGTCAGAAATGGAGCAGGAGATCTTCTTCCGAGTTCCAACCCCTTTCCAGGGTGGCCTTGTCCCCTGAAAGAAACTGTAGTGGCATCCTGGATAACCTGGGGAAATAGGGCTCTCCACTAGGAGACTGGAGACACTGTAGCAAAACCCCAAGGCTTTTTAGACGAGACGTAGACAGATACACAAATTACCTGTGCGTTTAAATGCTTCTCTTGTAATTTCCTCCATGAAAATTACCAAATTAGTAAAACCTCAATAGGGGAGGTTTTACTAATCCACATTTTAAAAGTCCCAGAGTTTCCCCAGCTGTCCTGCCAAACAGCCGATGAGGGCAGGAGCCTGGACCAGTGTGCACACCCTCCCCGGCTGCATCAGGGCAGGCAGGGAGAGTGGCTGGGCTGATCTGGGATCCCTTCCTCCATCAGCTGTTGGGGCACCTGGGGAGACCGTGCAATGCTCCAGGCCCCCCACCCCTCCATCATGGTCACATGAGGGGACTGCTCGTTTAAAAGCACAACCCCTATCTTGCACATCCAGGGGGAAATGTGGGAGTTTTTTAACCCGCAAATCCCCCCCCCCCCCTCGTGTAAAAACACCCTTTGGGCCACACCCAGATGACTGGTAACCCTAGCTGAGAGAGATGAATGTAGAAGCTTGCACACGCACGGATAGTTACTAAACAAGTATCATTGTATCGACCTTGTCTCTTAGGTCTTTCATACTAAAGTTAGGTTAACTGAAAGATTATCTTTGTGCTGCTTCATTGTGAAATTTAAAAATACTGGAAATGAGAATTACAGTGCACAGAATTCAAAAGTAAGATGTATCTGGGCAGAGCTTCACAATGCTGGGTGAGAATTAATTTAGGGTGCTTTTAAATGAGCAGCGCAAAAGCCGTCTCACTCCCTTGAGAGACGGCAGTTCGCTGATGCGGATGTGAGGGGGAAGGATTGCAGGGCCGGTTTGACGTGCGAAAGACGCGGCTGCAGACCGCGTGAAGGATTTAAACAAACTGGAAGGATGCGGCTGCAAACAGCGTGAAGCATTTAGATGAGAACAAAGTAAGGCGGCTGATTAAAGGATCAGCTGCATTTTTGGTCTCGTCTAAAAACGCCCCAGTCTCCTTGTTGAAAGGGCAGCAGGGATGCTGACTCCCCAATACCTTCCCTGTGAACGGATTTCATTTTCTTTGCAGGAAAACCTGAGGTTACTGTACCTGAATTACAACAGTTCATGAGATGTTTTTTACCTGAAAACGAGATAGCTATTTATGCATCAGGTATTCTACGCACATTTTGACTAGGTTGTTGAGTTAAAGGCTATAATTAGAGTGTTTGATTTGCTGGATGTCAAAAGATTCTCCTTTAAGCATGGATCAAGGTACCATTTATAAAGCAATCAATTGGACTTAACATTACAGCTGTATAGTTTTTGATGTAGTGACTTCGTTGTTAGAATTGGTAGATGGAATACTTTCTTCAGGTAAGAATTGGCAATTGATAAAGTTTAATTTCAATTTTAATGGCAAACTCTTCAAATTTATTTTTGAGAAAAGTGAGACAGGGGCTGGCTCCCTACCCCATTTATATCTGGAATGGGCTACTCCATTGGAATTTGATGGCTTTAGTAATATGGGACAAAACTGGAGTCCCCACGATGCAGTCACAAATGCTGATATAGTTTTACTCCCAAGATGAATTTAGTCTTTGTTCTTTTACTTTTTAAAAACATTATTTGAAGCTATCTGTATAACATTAAATTTCCAGTAACAAATACAATGTTAGCAACACTTTAAAAAATATTGATTGAGGGAGAAAAAGAA
This sequence comes from Sphenodon punctatus, assembly GCA_003113815.1. Classification (NCBI taxonomy): domain Eukaryota; kingdom Metazoa; phylum Chordata; class Lepidosauria; order Sphenodontia; family Sphenodontidae; genus Sphenodon; species Sphenodon punctatus. The sequence continues at coordinate 1,008,759 of QEPC01001706.1, read as the reverse complement.
GAAAACCACTACAAAAATCTTAACAGCCAAAACAAATTTTAAAAATCAACCCCCAAAATATTTTCAGATTATTTTTGAGTCTATGTGAGTGGCAAGGTTGGAGGTCTAAGTTCTTGAATCCTTATGGAAGTAGGATTATATTGTGGGTGTATATCTGTGGAGTTGCACATTTATCAAGGTCTTTGACAATGTTCCTTTTTTCCTTGGCTTTCTTCCTTTTAACATCTGTGGAAACTTTGTGTGTCATCTCCATAATACTTTAGACTCAGAAGATAGGTCTTGGGAGTCAAAAGCTCTACCGTGCCCCCCTTAAGGCATCAGTCATAGCTGTAATAACATTTGACTCCAGTCTTTCAGAAAGAAAAGTTGCTTCTATGGCTTGTATATCATCTATATCTGAGTATTATTTGAATTGTTTACTTTTAGTATTATTCTGTGGTCCCAGCATATGAAAATGAAATATGTGTCACCTTGCCCATGTGCTGTGGGTGAGTAGTTGTGTCAGTGTGAAGGAGCTTCTGTTGTGACTTCCACAGATTCCACTGCAGAGATACCAAACTCCTCTAAAACGATATACTGCCTTACTCCTCTGAGGGGAAAAAAATAAAAAGGAAAAGAAAAGAAGTACAATAAGGTAATAATATAGGACAATTAGGCAACATAGCCACGGATATCAGTTCGTAACTATGTTGTTTTCTTTCCCTCTCCTTTTTCCTCATCAAGGTAGTGACTGTCACAGAAGTGCCCAGTCTAGTTGGTTCCTCACATCAACTGGTTTCCATTCTTCCCTCTGCTACATTGCCATGCAGTTATAAAGAATTGCAAAGTTCTTTTGCTCAAGTATAAGCTTTCAATTGAAAGAGCAGATGAACAGCTACAGTGTGCGTGGAGAAATTTGTAAAGTCTCTCTATTACAAAACTGAATTAATGATAAAGAAGAAACCCTGAGAAAGAAGCTCAGGAGAAAAATCTAGAAAGAAAAATAAGGGGATACAACTCTGTACACCCTCTTCTCTGTCACCATCAACTCCACTGCAATGCTTCAACCATCAGGCCCCTCTTTTGGATGTCTCCTTCAAATGTCCCCTTTCTAGAAAGACAAAACTCAAATTGATTTACTCCCAAAGAAGGTGAGACGGTGAAATGATTGCAAGACCAGTGGAAAAATTAGGAAATGTTACAAAGGAAGTTGCAGGTTCTTTCTTCTTTTCTACATCTGTATGAATTGACTATGTAGTATCTCAGGCAGTAAGTACCAGGCCAAACCTCATGCTGGATAAGGCAATGCCTCCAGATTTGCAAGCCTCCCCCACCCCACCAGTGTAGTAATACTAATAATACTTATAATTTGCTCTTTTTTATAGAACTCGCCATGTTTTTCAGTGTTATTCAAAGGTCAATGCCTTTAGCCCCACAATACCATAATACTATATTATTTATTTATAATTTATTTATTTATTAAAAACTTAATACCCCGCCCCTCCTGATACAGAAGCTTGGGGCGGCTCACAGTAACAAATAACATAAAAACAGCACATAGCAAGGAGGATTACAAAGTCCCTCCCCACCCATCCTAACCCACTCCCCCCAGCCTCCACCCATCTCCCCTGCCAAAGGTCTGGCGGAAGAACCAGATCTTACAGCTACATCAAAAGAAGGGACAATCCGGGGCCAATTGGACTTCCGCTGGGAGGGAGTTCCACAGCCTCCGTGCAGCCACCAAGAATGCCCTCCCCATTGTGGCCCCCCGGAAGACTCGGGGGACCTCGAGAAGGGCACCCCCGGATGACTGCAGGGGCTGATCCAGAACCTGGGGGGGTGAGGTGGTCCCACAGATAGGTATTATTTGCACCAACTAAGATTTTCAAAAATGACTAGTGAGTTTTAAGAGTCTCGAAGCTTCTGAAAATCAGACCAATGGTATCTCAACATCACTTGTTCAACATCACTGTTGAAGATCTTGGCCATTATTTTTACTGTGCATAACAATGAAGAATAGGGTACATGCACTGAACTTCTTTTAGCATTCTTAAGCCTTGGTAAATTTCCATAGGGAAATCACAGAACCTAATGCAACAGCGGTCCAACCCAGAACATCAAACCAATATTTTCATATTTGAGGAAGTATTTTCATCTTTGGATGAAAGTTAAAATGTGAAACTTAAAGACTTCTAGTCTTTCGACATTTTTTTCAGAAGTTTCTTAAGAAACATTTTTCATTTTCACAAGCTGGGACCACAGAATACAAATACTATTGGCTATTTGAGCAGTTAATTAAGTGGAGATGTGCTGATTTATTGAATGGTAAAGGAAGATTTATAGGGATTGAGATTTCTAACAAACCTGCACCTCTGAGGGTGTGTTTAAACAAATAAGGTGTGCGGGGGGAGGGGAGTGTGGCACAACTGCAGTGGGGAGGGATTCTAACGGATGGCTCCCAGCGTGGCTGCCTTGGCAGCCTCCTCACACTCCTCTGCCACAGACCATGGGGGAGGGGGAAGCATGCTAGACCAGTCTTTGAAATCAATATGCCAAGGGCTCTCAGCCAGCACCTGTGACTTGCAAAGACTGTCCCCCAACCACAGTGCCTATGAGTCAGGGACATGTCTGCTGGTGTGGGGGCTTCCCCAGTTTATCTGAGGCGGGGATTCGTGGATGCCCGTTGCCACACACTTTTTTTGCTTGCCCTACACAGGACACTCTGGATTTTTCTACAGTGCCCCGTGTGTGGCCATGAGTGGGTGCTGAGTGACTCATGAGAGCATGCATCCCCCCGTTCCACCTTCAGACAGGTGGTCGGATGAGTGATTACTGGGTGGCCAGGTGTGGTAGCATCTCGTTTGAAAACACCCTGAAATTGACATGTTGGCTTTGATAAAGTAGTTTTCATAAAATAGTAGGGATGGGACTTTCGGTTTCGGTTTAAACCGAGAGTGACCAATAATGCCACTCTCGGTTTAAACTGAGAGATCCTAGAATTGGGCCCTCTCAGCGTTCGATTATTGGATCTCTGTTCTTCCCATTGAAGTCAATGGGAAATGCTCTCCATTGACTTCAATGGGAAGAGCCTCGACCTGTGGGGAAGCACAGGCACCCACCCCACTCCTGGCCTCGGAGGATGGGGGTGTGGATAATTACCTCTAAAACCCCCACCCACCAGTGCCCAGCTTTACACCCCTCCCTGGGGTCCTCTAAAGCATACATACCAGCGGTTCCGGATATGGGTGGAGGGTGGGGATGATGGCCGCAACTGGCTGGGGTGACTATTCTGCTGCAGGTGACTGGGTCTCCTCTGCTGCTGGTGGGAGCCGGCTCTGTTGCCAGACCTGGCTGCCCGACAGCAGAGCTGACTCCTGGCTGCAGTGGAGGAGACCCAGCCACCACCAGCAGAGCCGCCTCCTCTGCTGGGCAGCCAGGTCTTCTCTTCCTTTCTTCTAGGTTCCACGCCGGTCCCGGAGCTCTGAAGAACACTGCCTTCTTCTTCACTGCATATGCGCAAAATGGCCATCGAGGCCATTCTGCTCATTTGCAGCCCTCTTCCAAAATGGTGCCGGGAGGAAAAGGGCTGCACATGCGCAGAATGACCTTGGTGGCCATTTTGCACATGTGCAGTAAAGAAGAAGGCAGCGTTCTTCAGAGTTCCGGGACCAGCGTGGGACCTAGAAGAAAAGAAGGAAGAAGAAAGGAAGAGAAAACCTGATTGCCTGGCAGAGGAGCTGGCTCTGCTGCTGGTGGGAGCCAGCCTCCGCCGACAGCGGAGGAGACCCAGCCACCGGCAGCGGAACCGGCATCCCAGCTGGTGGCGGACATCATCCCCCACCCTCCTGGATCCAGGACTGCCAGTAAGGTGCTTTACAGGAGCCCCAGGGAGGAGGGAGGGGTGTAACACCAGACCCCGGTGGGTGGGGGTGTTAGGGGTAATTGATCCCCCCCCTCCGAGGCCAGGAGTGGGGTGGGGGAATGCCCCAGGATGGGTTTCGGTTTCTTCTGCATCAGCTCCCTCCCTGTGTCTTTGAGTCGGTGGCTTTTCCTGAAGTAAATGGGAAAATTTCCCATTGACTTCAATGGGAAATATCAGACACCGATAAAACCAACACCGGTAGGGGATCTGAAACACAGTGGAGCCGACACCGATAGAAGCAAACACCGATAATGGGCCGGGAATCGCACCCCTATAAAATAGTTAGATCTGTTTATTGAATGGAACTGGCATGATAAAGCAATATCATGCGGAATCAAGATGAAATGGAAGTGCAGCAGCAAAGCATCCATTTTGCTATTAGGAATGGCAATTCTAAATATGAGGGTAGGTCAATAAAAGAAAACCTAAAAGAGAAAACACATTAAAAATGCCTTCACTTTAGAACCATTAGCTGGAAGTGTCACTGCTCGTTCTTGTTATTAAAGCAGAAAAGTTGTCTGAGGATTTGCTGGTTATCACTCACTTGAACATCAGCATTCATTTTACCATAGATTTCTATAGAACACTATCCCAGCCACACACAAATGGGGAGGAGGCACAAATCTCATTTGTACAATAAGGGTACAGCACGGAGATCAAATACTTGTCTCCTATTATTTATTTATTGTAAATTATTTTAATTTTCTCTTTGTACTTCATTACTTGGCAATAGAAGGAATTTAGTCTAGCCAATTGCTACAAAAATTGGAAAACTTTGTATTTTAAAATAAGGATGTAGAGATGATTGGGAAGTATTTCATTGCTTAATGTGTGTTTGGTTTGGTTTGGTTTCAGGAGGATACAGATCACAATTACTATACTTCCAGGACATATGGCCCATTTGATCCTACCAGCCGGGATTTGTGGGTGAACATAGACAAAATGGAGAAGGATAAAGTGAAGATCCATGGGATTCTGTCTAATACCCATCGACAAGCAGCAGTAAGGCATTTGATATACATTGCTACTTTCTTCCTTTCACTTTTTCCTCCAGTGATGGACATATTTCTGATTTAGAACAGCTACTACACAAGAAGTTTTACCTCTGAACTTGTAGCTCAGACTGGTGACTGTCTATTGTTGCTGTAAAGATAATTGAATCACTAAAAAGTGCAAATCGTTTACACATCCCTTGGGGGTAGGTTTCCTGCAGGAAATCTTTTTCCAGGTGAACTTTAAAATTCACCTCAGAATTTGAGTTCAGATTATATACTATGATGAACAGATATAATCCTGCTGCTATTGAAGTCAGTGGATGCCATGACATTTATTTCACTGACAGCAGAATTGGGCTACAATTAAGTTGCTTAGGTCCTATGTTTAGAACCAATTGGAAGCAGCCCTCTGTTTACCCTTTAAATTTGTATGAAGTGTCACACTTTCTCTCCGAGAACCATTAGATCCTTGTCAAAATATTGTTATTTAAACTATTGATTTTTTGTCAAATGATAACAACAAAAGTGGCAGTTGTAATACCATTTCCAAATTAGAAATCTGCCTTGGCTAATTCTGATCACGCTTTTCTCTACCATGAATACTAAAATAAGCATCCAGCTTCCAAGTGTAATTGGATGCTGCTTGACTTCCAAGCTGTAGTTCCATAGTTCTTAAGCTGCCTAAAGAAAAGAGCCAATATTGAGTGTTAGGGGGCGTTAATAAGGACAATTAAGGCCCAGTGTCCTGGTTGAGAGGGTTCTTGCTCCATCTGCCTGCCCAGTTAGGTGCAGCAATGGGATTGGGTTCTGACAGCTGGAAAATTGCAAGCTGTGATAGTTCAGTAGTTCTTAAACATTCAGGAAGAGCATTCTGAGGGACAGAGAACCAAAAAATTCTGCTTCCTCTGAACCCTGTCCTGTTTCTTTCTGCCAATAAAACCACCAGCCAGGTAACAGGCATAGAAGAGATTAGGAGACAGAAAGAATCTCTCTTTTTAAAAGAGAGAAAATCAATACACCCTCTTGATTTAGATTGTTACACTATATTGTATATAAGCCCTGGTTTTTGTAGCCAAAACATGAAAAATTAGCTGATAATTGGCTGGGACATATTGAAAATCCAAGGAGTTCAGACAGTTTCATGTTCTGCGGATGAATTTAGTAAAGCTCTGTTTCAGTCATCTGTGATTTCTAGACAAGGTTGATTTTTCCTAACAAAAAACAAACTGTTCCACAAATAAGAACATTTAATAGTTTTGCTAGCCTGCCAAAGTCGCCTTCACTTGAACACCAGATATCGGACTTGGGAAAGATACTGGAGAATGCATGAAAGGGTAAAAACTTTGGACAGAAGAACTAACAAATCCCTTTTCAACAGTGTTTTGTTCTGTTTTGTTTTTTTCTTCAAATAAGAGCAACTTTGCCAGTAGGTTGGGATCTCTCTTTAGTGTAAATAGTTACAAACTAGATGGTTAAAGTTGGGCAAATGAAGCGATAACTTGCTGCGAATACGCAGTAAAATGTGCAAATGGAGTGGTCAGTATGGCTGCCTGAATGGCTGGGTTCTGAGGGAATGGAAAGAATTCCACCTACATCGACCCTCTAAACCCACTGAACCCCCTAGAAAATCAGTGCATTCAAAAGCAGAAGATGAGCTCTTCCCCAAAATCCAAGAATTTAAAGGGACTTTTCACAAGAGTGCTACAAGCTCATTGCCGGGGGAGATCACAGAGACCCCAATCAAAGAAATGGCAGTCAGACAAAGGACAAGGCTGCAGAAAAATCTTTGGTTGCCAAATAAGACTTCAAGAAATTGGCCTATGACTTAACCTCAGCAGTTGGGACCCTGAAAGAGCATCTGACAGCCAAGATGCGAGAAGTCATGGGAAAAAGTGGCAGACTTGGTGAATCAAGTAACTGTCCTTACTGCCCTTGGAGAAGCACATGACTGAGAAATAGTGTTGCAGGAATGTGTGGCTTCCCTGGAGCAAAAGAACAGAGATCTGGAATTCAAGGTGGATGACATTGAGAACAGAGGGTGTTTTAAGATGTGACGGTGGCACAGATTAATCTACTGTCAGATGTCACCATCACGTTTAAAAATGGTTGCTAGATGTTACCATGGTCTAGCTCCCGACCATGGTGGAGTTTAGCCCAGGTTGTGAGTTGGGGAAAACTCCAGGTCTCAGCCTGAGCTAAGCTCCACCACGGTTGGGAGCCAGCCACCGGACCCGGAGTAAAGCGGATTATCACGACTGATAACCCGCTTCACTCACCCCGGTCCAGAGTGCCAGCAGGGGACGGGTGCCATGGTGGCAGCGGGGGGGGGGGGGGGGGGGGGGGGTGCTGCATGCAGTGCGGACACATCTGTGCATCACCTTGCCCCTCCCTGGCCTGCTCCACTGTCACGCTTCTTTGGCGGCCCAGCAGATCAGGGCCAGAGTGATGACTGTCTCCACTGCCCAGAGAAGTCTGTGGCAACAGTAGCCTTAACGTCTTAAAGCACCCAGAGAGAGGAGAAACAACATCTGAATCAGAGGTTTGCCTGAGCACACTGAAGGGGGCAACCCCATCTGGTATGTAAAAACTTGAATGCCAGAACTACTAGATCTGGAACCTGGTGATGAAGTGAGAGTGGACAAAGCAGCACACAGACCATTGTATACCCTGTGTCTCAGGATAGGCCCAGAGACCTGATTGTGCAACTCCATCACTTTCAACAGAAGGAATTGGCTATGTAAAAAGTGAGGGAGCGCCCAAATCTGAGGGGCAGGGGCCACAAGCTGCAGTTCCTCTAGGATCTCTCCTCACCAATTCCGAAGACGAGAAAGGAGTTGAGAGAAATCACAGCAGCACTCAGAAAAGCAGAGGTTTATTTTACAGATGGGGATTTTCATTTAAACTTTCCTTCAGTTTCCAAAACCTTATAAGAAACCTGGAAGGAGGAAATAAAGTGCTGCAGACTCCGGGAATTATGTTCCAAAATTCAAATTTGAAGGGAGACACTCTGCAGGAAGAATCTTGAAGCACACGATTGGAACACCATTGGGAAATTAAGAAACACTAAGGAAAGAAGAGAGGAAAAGGAAAGATGAGCCATGATAAGCAGCTAGTCCAGGGAAGAAATGAAAATGAAACTGAATCTCCACATGACGACTTGGATGCCCAAGGGACTAACTCTGCACAGAAGCGATCATTAGGGCTTATCAGCTGAGACCAGCGGAACAGTAACATTAAATGGTTTGCATATTTATATATACACGAACAGTTTGAAATTTGATTTGACTGGACAAGGAGGGGGAGAAGAAACTCACGGGGTTAAAAAAAAGGAGAAAGGGTGGGGGGAGGACCCCCAAAGATGGAGAAAATGGAGATGCTTATTTGTAAAGGCATTTGGCGGGCAGAAATAGAGGATGGGCAGTTTGGTGGGTGGGTTTGGGGTAGGATTGTGAGGAGAATTGGATGTGGGAAGTGGGGAGGTGGTATTGAGTGGATTTTTTGTGGGGGTTTGGGGGTTGATTTTTATTTTAACTGTTTTTATGGGTTGTTTTTATATGTGTTGTAAACTGCCCTGAACCTTTTTAACGAAGGGCAGGATAAAAATTTAAGTAAATAAATAAATGGCGGCATTGGGAAGGAGCCTTTAGTGGTTCAGTATAATTCCTCCACACGTACCTCAAATCAGATATAGATTTATTCCCAGTAGTGGGAGTGACTAAAGGAGGAGAAGGTATCTACTTTAGGCTGTATGGGAATAGACCAGGGGGATGTATGGATGTTAAAGCGGGTTGGGGTTCACCAGTTAGTTATCCAGGGACTGACTAGGGAACAGGGGAGGGGGTGGGAGAAGGGAGGAAAGGGGTCTGGAGAAATAGGAATGCAAAGGTGGGGGGAGGGGTGGGGGGACAGAGGAAGACAGATCAAGATTAGCAAAGAAAATAAAAGCTGCGAAAAGGGTTTTAGAGCAAAATGTGAGGAAGGGATGGTATATAAAAACAAAGCACTAAGGGCACAGAATTTAAAAGCAGGTGGTGTACTGACACTGCTGGCAGAAGAATCAGGATACTGCTGATCAGATGATAAAAATAGGAAAATCAACACACATGAGAATTTCAGGACCATTTTGTGCATAAGGGGAACTGTGTATAAATTGCTTTTCTTGAAGTTCAAATGCAATGGATGTGTTGGGTGAGGCTGGGGGACTTGTTTATTTCTAAGAAAGGGAGACTCTTGGAGCAAAAGCAAAACATGTACTCATGGATGAACCTAAAAAAGTCCTGACCCTCAGTGTCAAGAGGATGAACAACCCTGTAAAAACGAAGAGGGGTTTCAGCTCCTAGTAGAATCTTTTTACAGGAAACATCTCTAAAAAAAAATATGATGAGAAATACCCGGGTACTCTCTGGACACAGCCACCATATGCCTCCCCAGGAAAATCTAACCAAAGAAGCATGGCAGTTATTTTTGCCAAGCATCTCCCTTTTACTGTTGCATAAATAAATAAATAAACAACAACTTACAGATAAAGAAGGCAGGTCTATATTAGGAAAAGGATCCCTAAAAGGCAAAATCCTAACCTTGGCCAATGTATATGCAGTTGCACACTGTAAAGGACATGCCTCCTTTTTAAAACAGTTTATAAGGACCTATAGAACTTTAGAGAAGGAGACTGATTAAGTAATTAAATAAATAAATAAATAAATAAATAAAACAACTTCCCAAAGGCTCAGGGTGGCTTACAGATCATAAAACATTAAAATACAAAACCCCTCCCCCACAACCCTACCACAACCCCCAGCAGCCCCACCTAATACTATCAACCCTCCAGAAACCATCCCTATCCCCACACACCAAATGCCTTTTCAAATAAAAAGGTCTTACACCACTTTGAGAAAACACCTAGGCTCGGGCTCAAATGAAGCTCCAGGCGAAGGGAATTCCAAAACATAGTGGCTTTGGAACCTACGCAGAATTAGACTGTATTATTAACCAATTAGGAGCAAACTCAATATTAAAATTTTAACCATTTGGTTAAAATTCAGAAATTAAGGTAATAGACATGTTGTAAATTCTGTCGCTATTCAACTCTCTCTTTTTCCATGCGTTGTTTATTTTTTCTAACTTTTAATTATTGTTTTCGGTCTTTTATTAAATTCATGAAATATTGATGGTCTGAATTTCAGTAAACAGTGCTCCCCCCCCCTAAAAAAAATGCAGGTGAACAGTTAAGAGATTGCCACCTCCCTATCTTCCACAACAAAGTATTCTCGGTATTCAACTCAGTATTCAACTCGGTTTTACTGAGTACCGAGTAACTGAGAAATCGACTTGGTCCAGTACTCAGGTAAATTCTCAGATGTGCAACATATGGGGTTTTTCCTGCAACGTACGGTGCTTTTCCGGGTCCTGTATAGGGAAACTCGGTATTTGAAAAATACTCAGTACTTGGTTTTATTTTACAGAGTATTTTTCCGATACCAAGTAAGTATTCGACTGAGTTACCGAGGACCGGCGGAACACTCAGAGCTGATCCTCAGAAACACTCATTAATTATTATTTTTTTACTATTTAGTGCAGCTTACCTTTCAACCTGAGTTTTTGGTTCGGTGTCATATCATTGAGCATAACTGTGAAAAGGGAAGTCTGTTCCCTCAGGATCTAGAGAGAGTGTGGTTCCCGTGTTCGACACTTTCTCAGTTTATACATTTCTACTGGCTATGCTACATGCCTGAGGAAGGTCCCTGTGTGGCCCGAAAGCGTGCTTATTTCCTCGGGAACTGAAAGAGTTGATCGCAGCATCAAATGCAGTGATGATTGCATAGTTAAATCCCAATTTTGCATCCTCATCTGGTGGGGAACACTCCACGTTCATGGATTCCAGTGCAGGAGTGACTGCACTCCTGATACTAGATATACTTTTCTTTTTTAAATGTTAGAATAGCAAGGTTTGGAGTTTCTTTTCAAAAGCAAAATTGTTGTAATTTACTGCTAGGGAGATATGTCTTTTACAGTCCTGACCTGCCTGATTTCAGATTTCCTTCTGTGTTGACCTACTTTTTTCTACTGCAAATTAATTTGGGGCTAAAAACACTATGTAGCAGGGGCTCACTTGACCATGGGTTGATGTGTGCAGGACTAGTGCCCAGGAGTCATCAAGCAGTCATTTGGGGGAATCAGCTTCCAGTATATTCATCCTTTAGGATGAATACATCCTTTAGGCCAGGCACCAGACCTCTGGCCAGTCTCCACAACCATAAAGTCCATTATACATTTAGCCTAGCCAAACACAGTCCAATGGCTAGCTAACAGGACTCACATTTTGCATCAGATATCCTTCCTTCAGGATCCAGTCTTCTCCACAGTCCAGGTCTTCAAGCAGCCTCTTTCCATGATGTTCACTCCACAGTGGCCAAGAGGAGACAGCCCTCAGTTACCTGTGCTCTCTTCCTTTATACTAGTAGCCACACCTACCAACTTCCTGTTTCCTGTTCCACGGCCATCTTGTGGCACTGGCACATGCACATGGGAGGTTCCATCTGTCACACAAGCCTGCCACACACCTTCCCCTCAAGATGGAATTACCAAAGGTGAGTCCGTCTGATATCACCTTCTTATTCATAGAGCTTTCCTTCAAACTTATACGCAGTCACAATTAAGTACAATTCAATCTCTATTTGTTTTTGGGTCTACTGCCCCGAACTAGGGCTTTAGTGCCCTCCTGGCCTCCACGTCACCCGTTAAAGCCAGGCCTGTACCACCAGGTATTATTATAGAGTTACCTTTAACTCCAGCTTCCCTATTTTCCCTGCCCGGAAGACAGTCCTCTACCAGGCTTACAATCTTTTAGTATGGTTTCCTTCAACAAGTAGCTTCACATTCTCTAAGGGTTTCTTTCACCCATATTAACAGTAGATAGAGCTTCCTTCAGCTCAGGCTCTTTAACATTACATAGCGCTTCCTTCAGCTCATTGGATTTTACATACTTATCCCTGCCAAGGAGGCAGTCCTCCATCCAGTGTACAGTCTTTGAGAGCTTCCTGCAGCCTCATTCATTCAGCTACCCCCCTTGGGGTTTAGACACAGCTACGTTCAGCACATTATTATTTTAGGCAGAGCTACCTTCAGCTCTATGGTTTCCTGCAGGGGAGGTAATTCTCCACCTTGCTTATAGTCTCAGTTTACCCGTCATTAATTATTATTATTATTATTATTATTATTATTATTATTATTAGCAAGCATTTATATAGTACCAGCAATGTACCTGGTGCTTTACAAAGTAATTGAATAGATACGGTCCCTGCCATAGGGCTTACAATCTGAGAGACGGGGCTGGGGGGGGGAGACGAAGGAAGAGGTACAGAGGGAGAGACAAGGAGTGTAACATTCATGAAGATGCGAGGTCCCACGTGCACGCGCTTGGCTTGGTTACATCAAGAATGATGGCTGGTTGGTCCATGTGATGAGGCTATGAGTGAGTACACAGACCTCAGGTAACAGATTGTACTGGATGGAGGGTATCAGAAGGAGTTAGGTGAGGGGAGCAAGAAGTCGAGGAGTGCAGAGCAGAAGAGGTGGGTCTTGAGGAGGGATTTGAAGGTACAAAAGGAGGGGGCAAGACGGATGTGGGCAAGGAGGGAGTTCCAGGTGTGTGGGGCAGCTAGGTAGAAGGGACGAAGGTGGTTAGGGGAGCAGGGGAGGCATGGGAGGGTGAGAGAGGGGACAGAGGAGGAGCAGAGTTCACGGACTGGAGTACGGAGGGAAATTAGCGCAGAGAGGTAGGGGGAGCAAGGTTGTGAAGAGCTTTTATAGGTGAAGACTAGAAGCTTGTGCAGGATTTGTTCAGGAAGGGGGAGCCAGTAAAAAGAGGAGAGGAGGGGCTGCACGTGGTTGAAGTGACGGGCGAGGTGGATGACCCTGGCAGCAGAGGTTTGGACGGAGATATGGGGAGAAAGGTGAGAGTGGGGGAGGCCAGTGAGAAGGAGGTTACAATAATCGAAGCGAGAGATGACCAGGGCAGGAACAAGGGTTTTGGCAGAGGAGACAAGGAAAAAGGGCAAATCTTAGCAATGTTATGGAGGGAGAAGCAACAGGATTTGGCAACAGAGTCAATGTAGGGTTTAAAAGAAAGGGGTGAGTCAAAGATGAAGCCTAAGCTACAGGCTTGGGGGACGGGAAGGATGGTGACCCCATCAATGATGATCGACAGGAAAGAGGGAGAGGAAGGATGAGGGGGGAATCTAAGGAGTTCAGTTTTAGCCATGTTGAGTTTGAGTTTACGTTGAGATCCAAGTAGAGATGTCAGAGAGACAGCTGGTGAGGCAAACTTGGATAGATGGAGAGAGAAAGGGAGTAGAGAGATAGAGTTGAGTGTCATCAGCGTAGAGGATACTGGAAGCCATGGGAGACAATGAGTTTGCCTAGGGACAGGGTATAGATAGAGAAGAGGAGAGAGCCAAGGACAGAGCCTTGGGGAACACCAACCGAGAGTGGAAGGGAGGAGGAGGTGGAGTTGGCAAGAGACACATTGAAGGAGCAGTCAGAGAGGTAGGAGGAGAACCAGTCGAGGACGGAGCCACGGAAGCCAAGGGAATGAAGTGAATCCAGCAAGAGTGAGTGGTCAACA
>QEPC01001706.1:964212-993483 GCA_003113815.1 Sphenodon punctatus | reverse complement strand
TGTGTGTGTGTGTCTTTGCTAAAACTGCTTGTAAGTGAGGTATAAGGTTATCTGCCTGCTTTTAAACCTGGCAGAGGAGGTGATTATAACCTGCCTAACCTAACTGAAATTGCTGGATTAAGTAATGTAATAACCCTTGGAACTCCTTGCTGCTGGGTTATGCCAGTGTTTTCTGTGTTTCCCTGTGTTTGGGGTTTATACATTATTCATTTTAAGCTTGATGTGCATTGTAGACTGTGTTTTCTTTCATCTGATGTTAACCCTGGGAACTCCTTGCTGCTGGGTTATGCCCTGGCTCCGCCTACCGTTGCCCTGGCTCCACCCACCGGCTTTGCCACCAGCGGGCGAGACGGCCTTACTGCCCCTCCAAACTAAAAACCCACCAGCCGCCCCTGATCTTGGAGGTGAAGAAGGAAGCAAGATCCTGAGCAGAAAGGGAAGAGGGAGGAGAAGGAGGACAGGAGGGCTTGAGGAGGAGGTGGAGAACAGGTGGCAAGGGTCCCGAGAACAGGACTCAATGCAGGAGGTGTAATAATTCTTTATAGCGAGGGAGACAGCAGAAGTAAGGGAGGAGAGACAGAATTTGAAGTGAAGGAAGTCAGCATGGGATTTGTGCCAAAGGCATTCAGGAGCATGGCTAAAGGAGCTGAGGTGGAAGATACTGGGGATGAGCCAAGGACGGGGGTTGTGGGAGCAGGCAGGGCGAGAGGAGAGGGGGGCAAGGGAGGCGTAATAATTCTGTATAGCAAGGGAGACAGCAGAAGTAAGGCAGGAGAAACAGAATTTGAAGTGAAGGAAGTCAGCATGGGATTTGCGCCAAAGGCGTTCAGGAGCACGGCTGCAGGAGCTGAGGTGGAAGATACTGGGGATGAGCCAAGGATGGGGGTTGTGGGAGCAGGCAGGGCGAGAGGAGAGGGGGGCAAGGGAGTCAAGAGTGGTGGAGAGAGAGGCATTGAAAGCAGAAATGGCAGAGTCAGGGGAGGAGGAGAAGACTGGGGAGAAGGGGGGAGAGAGAGAAGGCAAAGTCTAGGGGGTTAATGGCCTGCAGTTCACGGAAGGGGCATGGAGAAGGGGAAGAGGAAGGGGACAGTGAGAGACATTGAAAGAGGCAAGGAAGTGATCAGAGATGGAATGAGGATCGAAGGAGAGATCAGAGACAGAGCAGTTCCTAGAGAAGACGAGGTCAAGAGAACGGCCGTTAGTGTGGGTGGGGGAGTTGGTTCAAAGCTGGAGGTTGAAGGAGGAGGCTAGTGAGAGGAAGCAAGAGATGGAGGACTGGGAAGAGACATCAATGTGAATGTTGAAGCCACCGAGGATGAGAGTGGAGGTATCGTCGGAGAGGAAGACAGTGATCCAGGATTCAAATTCAGAGAGAAAGGAAGAGAGAGCCAGGGGGGCGGTAGATGACAGTGACACGGAGATGGAGGGGGGAGTAGAGGCACACAGAGTGAACCTCAAAGGAAGGAGAGAGAGGGGGGAGGAGAAAGTGGTTGGAATTGACAGGAGTTAGTGAGGAGGAAGCCCATGCCACCATCCTGGCCTTCGGGGCGTGGCTGGTGAGAAAAGGAGAGACCCCCCCCAAAGGAGAGGGTAGCTGGGGTAACAGAGTTGGAGGGGGAGATCCAAGTTTCAGTATGGGCAAGGAGCTGGAGGGAGTGGGAGAGGAAGAGATCATGGATGTAGGGGGCTTTATTGGCATAGGACTGACAGTTCCGAAAGGAACAGGAGAATGGGAGCTGATCAAGGGGAAGGCAGGGGATGGGGATAAGATTGGGAGAAGGGGGCGGCGGGCCAGGCGAGAGGTAGGGAGGGTGGGGGAGGAACAGGAGGGGACGGTAGCTAAGGGGGAAGAGGAAGTGTGAGCAGGTAGGAGAGAAGTGATGGGCTTGGAGGGAGGAAGGAGCAGGGGGGAAAAGTAGAGGAAGGAAGAGGTGGGGGAAAGGGGAGAAGGAGGGAGAGGGAAGGTGAGAGATTAGGGCAGGGATGGTGGGGAGGATAGGTAATAGAGAAGAGAAAGAGAAGAACGAGGTGGAGAGTGGCTGACTCATAGGGTTGGGAAGCCTGCTCAACCAACCATTCCAGACACACACACACATCCTGGGACCCTCAAGGCCTTGTTTGGTCTGAACAAAACAATAGATATCATCCCCTTCCCAGAGGTTACATTGCCATTCATTCATTCCAATTCCAGGGGTTATATTGCCATTCATTATAATTGTCTTTCCGTACCAGGGTGTACAGACTATTAAGCATCTATTTTTATACCATACTGAGATTTTCCTTCAACTCCTTTCACCCTTTAATGTAAGCTTCCTTCAGAGATTCCCTTGGTTAGAGTTTCCTTCAACTTAAACATTTTCTATTCCCATGCCAAGCTTTGGCCATGGTCTCCTCCATGTGGGTAGCCCCAGAGAGGGTAGCCCCTTTCCAAGTGCTCTGGCTTTTCTAAGCAGTTAGTTCTAAGCAGTCCAACCTACTCTCATTAGCTGCTTTGTTAGTAGTCATTCTTGTGGCTCTGCAGCCTTTCTTAATTAGCTGCTTGCCGCATTTACAGCTAGCCTCTCTTAGCTTGTTTCAGCCTGCTGTGGGCCGTCCCTTTCCTTCCCATCACCCCACCCTGGGACCCTACAAACTTTTGTAGACCATGTAAGTTCACAATTTCTATCATTACTTTCTCCCAGGGTTCATGGTGTTAATTAGAAGCGGTTTACCTTAATCCCAGCTATACATTTTCTCTAGGACCCATTCTAGTCCCTCCAAGTTTACCTCTTCCCTAACTTCAGGAGGTTTCACAGTTATTACTAGGGATGGGTGAACGCGGTTCAGGAGGTTGGACCGAACTCTACCAGTTCCGTTGACCGAACCGAGCTCGATTTTCAAACCGAACCGAATTTCCGAACTCAGCTCTGTTAGCCCATCCCTAAAAGATAATATTCCATTTAGTTCAATGGGGTTTTAATTTCCGAACTTTGTTCAGAAGTTCGGAATTTGGACCAAACTCAAATAGTTTGGTTGACTGAACCGAACTTCCGAACCGAACCGAATTTCCGAACTCAGTTCTGTTCACCCATCCCTAGTTATTACAGGCAAATCTACTTTTTTCAGTTTACATTTAAGATCTTTCTTCTACATTTAAGAACTTTCTCCCTAGGCTGAACATGGGCACCATGCATTTTCTCTATTTTGGCCCCATCCACATCCATTCCATCATCCTTCTCAGGGTTTGTTTATTTTTAATTCTCTCAGGTAGTATCATCTTCCCACCTGTTTCCTTACTGTCCCTTTCCTGAGGTTTCCTTACTGTCACTAGATACTTAGTTGTCTCTGGCAGTGCTTTTTCTAAGGTCCATCCTTCACATTCTACCTCTGAGGACCCATTTAGGGACTGTATCCCCCATTCCACTCAGTAGTGATCTCCTTTTAAACTTCTCCTGGGCTTAAGGCTTCAATTTCATTTAGCTTTTCTGTCTTGTCTATCTTTCTGTCTTGAGGCATTATCTCCTCTACCATTAAGCCCTCTGCTTCCTCCTCTGATTCAAGGACTGGCATTGAATCTTTCGTGGCTGTATCCAATTCCAGAGGGTCATGGCTTGCTGCTGTCGAGGGCACAGTCCCTCCCTCACCATCTTCCACCCCAGTGAAATCCACATCAAACTCTGGATTGGGGCAAACCTCCAGGCTCCAGCCCTGCTTGAGCCTCTGTCCTTTAGGTGAGCTCCCTTGTGATCCTCTGTAAGTTGCAATCCTCCCGCTGCTTCCACTGGTGGGGTCAATCCTTCACACTCTCTCACACTGTATCTAGGCGCTGTTCTGTTGCTCTCAGCACTCTTCAGGAACTCTCTTTCAGGCAGAATCATCTAAGGCGCAATCCTCTGTAACAGCAGCTGCTCCAGGATCTTACCACTTTGGGGAATCACTGGTATAGCAACCAGCAAGGCATGCCCGCATTCTCCACCATTTGTAGCAGGGGCCCACTTGACCGTGGGTTTAGTGTACAGGTCTAGTGCCCAAGAGTCATCTAGCGGTCACTTTGGGGAATACGCTTCCAGTTTATTTATATATACATTCTTTAGGCCAGGCACCAGACCTCTGGCCAGTTTCCACAACCATAAAGTCCATCATACATTTAGCCTAGCCAAGCACAGTCATGTGTCTAGGTAACAGGACTCACACTTTGCATCAGGTATCCTTCCTTCAGGATCCAGTCTTCTCCACAGTCCTGGTCTCTAAGCAGCCTCTATCCAGGATGTTCACTCCACAGTGGCCAAGAGGAGATTGCCCTCAACCTCCTGTGCTCTCTTCCTTTATACTAGTAGCTGCACCTACCAACTTCCTGTTTTCTATTTGGTGGCCATCTTGTGGCACATTCACATGGCAGGCACCATCTTGTGACACACTATTTGTGTTGCAATCTGAATTGTGGAAGGTGGTAGTACTCACATTTGCACCCACAGCTGGATTTCTGCTGCAGGCATCAACTTAACTGCTTCTTCTTTCAAGACTTGTCTCAAATCATCTATTTTGTGTGTTATCTGAGAGATGGGTCAGTAACAAGGAGTCCATTTGTGATTCATTTGGATTTGCATGTTTGATCAAGATATAACCACCAAGCTTATAACACAACCACCAATGGTTGTGTTATCCTCCAGCAGTTTCTCAATTTCAGTTCCAGAAACTAGTTGTCAAATGGATGTTTTCCAGGACAATTTAAAAATTACTCTCCTCTAGTAAGTCAGCGGCTCTGTCATGAATTGTGCATTTAATGTCATCTTGACAGTTCACTCAGCTTCTAGCTAGCCCTGGGATCAAGACTTTTAATTCAAACAATAAACATTTTTAATTGCACAAGATTGATTATGATAAATCAGGATTTTCAGCTGATACCTAGAGGAGAAGAAGGAGGCAGCCTTTAGTGGGACTTGACGTTACCATCTTGTGCTTCCTTCCTCCTTTACAAGATGATAACGTCTGGGAAAGAAAAAAGGAATCCATAAAGCAATTATACTGTTAACAATTCCAAAGTCTGTCTTGCTGAAACTTGCCAGTGATATCTTTCATCTCCTTGTACAGGGATGAATTTATCATTACACTATATACAGTGATTCACATATCATATAATGGCAGTGGCTAAAATCCCAAATGCCTTATGCTGAAGTAATCCCATAGAAGTTGGTTGAGACTACTAAAAAATAAGTGGTTTCAAGACTATGGCCATTCATAAACTACTTAATTTGGGAAGTGTGAATGGATGAGGGAAAAGGTGAACACTGTTTTGTGCCCTCAACTACAGGGAATTAAAGGTAGTAGTGAATTTCAAAACTGTTCTAGGAAAGCAAGGATTAAAAGTTCTTTGGGCATTTAATTTTCTCTAAATTTGCAGCTGCAAACTCAATTTTGACCAGTAACCTTATTTTTTCAAAAATATCGCACATCAAAGTATTTATTTCTTAAAAGATTGTCTACTCATAGTTTTAAAAATATTGTTACAAATAATAGAATCATAGAGTTGGAGGGTTACGTCACAGGTCATCTAGTCCAACCCCATGCTCATTGCAGGAAATCTACAATTATATCATCCCCGACAGATGGCTGTCCTGCCTGTTTGAAAACCTCCAGCAAAGGAGATCCCATCACTGCCCTTGACAGTTTGTTCCCTTGTCAAACACTCTTACCATCAGGAAGTTCTTCCTAACATTTAACCGAAATCTACTTTCTTGTAATTTGAGCCCATTATTTCTAGCCTTGCCCTCAGGGGCAGCAGAGAACAATTCGACTATCTGTATATATTGCCCCTCTGGACTACGCTATCCTTTCTGTAAGTGCAACGTCAACAGCCACACTACCGTATTTCTGGGACTAGCAATTCATTATGGGGTAAATGGTCTTTTTGACATAATATTTTTAGAAGTGTATGCATATGAATCTTTCTAGGAATTATAATGGAAAAATATAGTTGTCAATTTCTCCCTCTATAACCCCTCCACCACAAATTCTAAAGTAACAAGCAGCATATGTGTTTTACACAAAAATAGATTAATTCTGTAATGCACAAAGCAACATAAAACATCTGAATTTCCATATGGCTCCTGTTGTTCTATGGAAAAGAGAAAAGGCATTATGACTAGGATGAGAGACATTTTAGTACAGTTTATAGCTACTTAATAGCATAGTAAAGTTACTATCAAATGGCATTGGTTCCAAGAAAGACTCAATAACAGGGACATTTTGTTTGTTTGTTTCTTTTAACTTTGAAAATTGAAAAGACACTATTAACCAACCTACAGTGCCATCTTCATAATTTAAAAATATTTTGGTAAAAAAAATATAAAAACCAATTGTAATATGGGAGTGAAACAAACCGGAGCCTCTTCACCAGCAACCTGGATCATGATGGATAGTTTGTTGGCCACTAATTGATTTGAACTGTGCCGCCACTGGATCTACCAAAATTCACAAGCTTGGCGGCTTGTGATCCAGTAGTGCTGAACGTGCGGCCATAGGCCATATGCTAGGCCCTTAGTGGGACCGTTGGGGTGGGTGGGGTTGATGGTGTTTTTTATTTATTCAGGGAAGGCTGGTTTCAGAAGGTTATACTTTTAGGGTAGGGGGGTGATAGGAAAGTTAGGAATTTTCTCCAGCCTTGGTATGAGGGGGGTTGGAGAGGGAGTGGGTTTGACCGGGGGATCTTTTCCCTCAGTGAGAGGGGGGGAAAGGGTCCTTGGGGGAAGTTGTGAGATCCTGCCTGGTGTGAGCAGGTGGGATGGGGGAATTGGTGAGGAAGGGATCTCCCTTGCTGTGTGGGCAGAGCAGCTGGGAGGGGGGTCCAGCCAGGCAGCCGGGGTGTGTGCAGCCATTGGGGTCGTGATGGGGCGGGGGAGATATGGGGTATTTTCAGACATTACGAGATCACGCTCAACCACGGTCAATTCCCATATGGGGAGCGTGATCTCGGCACATCTGGTCAGTGTTACGCCAGATGTTCACCCCTGTGAATCACGGGGTGGAATCAGATTTACCACGTGATCGGAGGTCCTGGCCGGACCATCCCCAATCACGTGGTGAATGAGATTCCCCCCGTGATGAAGGGGACAGTAATGTCTTTCCCCTGGTCAATGCTGGGTGTGTGTGTGTGGCCGGGTGCTCTGGCCACATTGGCCGCGGCACCCGCCCATCTCCTGGAGGGTGGGCGGCTGGGCCAGCGTGGGGGGTGGGGCTGTGCAGCCGCACGCTGTGCCACGCAGCCCTGCCCCCTTCCCGGATTCCCTGCCGGGATCGGCCACCGCATCTGTTAGCCCGTGATGCAGTGGCCCCGGCAGGAAATCAAAGGGTTGTTTCCGTACCGGGGCGAATTGGCCCCGTCACATCTGAAAATACCCATGGTCCCTCTGGAAGGGGTATGAGATCTGTGAGACAGGTCAGGTGTTTGTTGCCTGTCCCTCTCACTTCCCCCCAAGCAGGTGACGAAGTGGGTCATGATTAGTGGACCTCTGGCCTGAATCTGATGCTGCTGAAAGCTAAGTTAGTGGTTAATAAATCCACTACAGTCCAGGAGTTAATTCTGGACCATGACGCCGACTTCATGTGCATTACGAAGATCTGGCTGGACGATGAGTCGGGGCCTATTTTGGCTGACCTTGTGCCAGCCGGGAACTTCGTACCGCATCAGCCTCGGTTGGAGGGATTGGGGAGGGGTGTGTGTGTAGCCATTATTTTTAAGGATTCGTGGTCAGTCAGGAGGTATCTGGTGCAGGCTATATCGGGGGTAGAGGGCCTTCATCTTGTGTTTGATTTGGTGGGGGACAGGTTGGGAGTGCTGCTAGTATATTGTGCACCTACCTGTATGGCAGCATCCCTACTCGCTCTGACGGAACTGGTGTCGGATGTGGTGTTGCATTCCCCAAAGACATTAGTCTTGCAGAACTTCAGCATACATGCTGACGCCAGTTTCAGTGGTGCAGAGCGTGAGTTCATGGCCTCCATGGCAACCAGGGGCCTGTCTCAAATTGTCAGCGGTCCAACGCATGATGGGGGGCATATACTGGAACTGATTTTTTTGCACTGGCCTTGAGGGAGGTTTTAGTAGAACCCTTGTCATGGATGGATCATTACCTTCTGCGAGCCCGTCGCCTGGCACGTGTCTGCCCCTGAGGGTGGTGGGGGTAGAACTGATTTGGATAGTTTGCACCTAGAGACTAATGGAACCTGAGAGTTTCCGAAAAGCTCTTGGGGAGTTACCCTCTGATCTTGATGACCGCTCCCTCGATGATCTCATGACTTTATGGAATATCTTTTTGTTGGAGGTCATCGACCGGATGGCTCTGAGGCGTCCCCTCTCTCGGCGACAGCTCCTCAGGCCTCTGTGGTTTACAGAGGGCCTGAGGCTGCTGAAGCAGGAGGGGAGGCGGTTGGAGCAACGGTGGCGCTGTTCACGTGCTGAAGCTGACAGATTGCAACATAGAGTTAGTTTACGTGCCTATTCTGTAGCTGTAAGGGCAGCAAAAAAGGAGTTTTTTGCTGCCCGTATAGCCTCTGCAAAATCTCATCCAGTGGAGCTTTTCCAGGTGGTGAGGGGTTTGGTTGGTCCTCCCTCCCTCCGCCTGGAATTGGAGCTATCTAATGCCCACTGTGACGTTTGGTGATTATTTTGCAGAGAAAATCGCTCGGATTCACTACAACTTCGACGCCGTACTTATTACAGTGGGTAAGCCAGAAGTTGTGGAAGCCCCACCTTGTCCGGTTTCATGGGATCAAATTCAGTCAGTGTCGTCCGCTGGGGTGGGGGATGTCCTTGGGGCTGTTAAGGCCACCTTTTGCAAACTTGACCCATGCCTGTCCTGGCTGGTTAAGGCACTTGACATTGATCCCCTCGCCAGTTATCCTTAGCCTTAGGGAAGGTTATTGAGCGGGTTGTAGCCCAGCAGCTGCAGGGGCACTCAGACCACACTGGTTATCTGGATCCCTCTCAGTTCAGTTTTCATCTGGGCTGTGGCATGGAGACTGCGTTTGTGGCCTTGATCAACGACCTTTGCTGTGATTTAGATCAGGGTTGATTGACCCTGCTAATTTTCTTAGATTTGTCGGCAGCTTTTGACCATGAGATGTTGCTGACTCACTTGCGGGATCGAGCTGGAGTGGGCGGGATTGTCCTTGACTGGTTCTGTTCTTTCCTAGCCGGGAGGACTCAGCGTGTGGTGCTCGGGGAGTGTTCTTCATCTCCATGGGACTTCATGTGTGGTGTCCTGCAAGGTTCTATTATATCCCCACTCTTGTTCAATGTGTATATGCAGCCACTCGGCGAGGTCATGAGATGGTATGGGGTACAATGTCATCAATATGCTGATGACACCCAACTCTACATCTTCTTTTCATCTGACCCAGACGCAGCAGTCTTGATGCTTACCCGATGTCTGGCGGCTGTTGGGGATTGGATGAGGGCGAGCTGCCTGAAGTTGAATCCTGACAAGACGGAGGTGATGGTGGTGGGGATGGCAGTGGATGTGGTGGCTCCCATCATTGATGGGCTCCGCCCTCCGCTGGTATGCTAGATCCGTAGTCTGGGTGTGCTCCTCGATCCGCAGCTCTGCCTGGATTTTCAGGTGGGGGCTGTGGTGAGAAATGTGTTTCACCAATTACATCTGGTGCAACAGCTTTGGCCGTATGTTTCAGATAATGACTTGGCCACCATCATCCATGCTTTCATTACCTCGAGATTGGACTATTACAATGCGCTCTACGTGGGACTACCTATTGTGACGGTCCAGAGACTGCAACTAGTGCAGAATGCAGTGGCCCACTTCCTTATGGGGACGGATCACCATGAGCACATTACACCAGTGCTCCCGACTCTGCACTGACTGCCTATAGTCTTCCGGGCCTGATTCAAGGTATTTATTTTGACCTATAAAGCCATATACAACCTTGGCCCTACTTACCTGTGGGACCGCCTCGCTCTATGCACTCTGGAGCAGCCTGGGAGCACCCTTCTCGAGGTCCCCCGTGTGGCCCGCGGGGGGGGGTCACAATGGAGAGGATGTTCTTGGTGGCCACACCTAGGCTATAGAACTCCCTCCTGGTGGAGGCCCGGGTGATCCCAGATCTCTCCTCCTTCCATCGTATGAGTAAAACCTGATTGTTCCGCCTAGCTTTTGGCAAGGGAGATGGGGTGTTGGGTTGGATGGGGGTGGGAGGGGGGTGTCTGTTCTGTGCCTTCTCTTTTTATTGTATTGTTTTTATTGATTTTATGTGTTTTAACATTATAAGCTGCCCCGGGCTGCTTGGAGCAGGAGGGGCAGGGTAGCAAATGATTTTATAAATAAATAAAATTGAAAACGGCTTTGACAATTTTACTTCACACCCTGATTGTTATCGCTTATGCTCAGTTCTCTTTGGGGCATGGGAATTCTGTCAACTAGATGCGAAAAAATCTTTTCTCCAGTAAAGAATAGGAGTATTCTAGTATTTTCTGCAAAAGCTGTTATAAACTTTTTAGCAGTAACTTTAGTGTGTCCTTAACTGTGGTCGCCCAAAAAATCCACATCTGAAAACTCCTTTAAACTCTTTTAGCCCCTCTAGTACGGAATTTAAGCAGGGATTAAAAGATCAGGATTTAGGCTCTATTCCTCATAAAGCTCCACCAGATCAAGCATCATTCATTTCAGTGGGCTCATGTCAGCAGAGTGCTTTGCGTGTCTGGGCAGAACAGTCCAAAATTTAACCCCAATGGGAGCTTTGTCAGACACATGAATGCAGCAGAATCTGGTCCGTAAATAGGACAGTGTTTAAAAAGCTTCCTACAGATATTCATCTCCGTTCCTTCCTCACCTTCAAAAAAGCATCTGAATTTTTTTTGTTCTCCACGGGCGTTTAGAGGATCCACTACTGGTTTCCCTTTATGTATTTTTTCGTCCCCTTTTGCCTTCCCCGCCCCCTTAAACTGGATTTTATATGGATTTTAAGTTGTTGTGGCATTTTATTGTACTTTTTAATGCTGTGAAACATTCCAAGTGGCATCCAGAGGAGTGCTACAGAAATATATTTTTAATATTACTTATTGGCCTTAAATATGTGGACGTGGGTGGGTGGATGGGGGTGTTTTGACGCGGTGGTTGGAGGTGTGTGTGTGCCCGTTTACACGGACACCCCCCCATCTCCACCCCCCACCCCAGAGCCGCCTTCTTTTTACCGGAGGGCTCCGGTGGTGGAGGTGGGTGTGCATGGGAGCACGCATGCACAAACACCCACCGCCCGTGGTGTTTACACAAGCACACACCCATCATGCACCATCCCCCCACCCACCGCCGGCCATGTACACGGACTGTTCCCCCCCCCCGCCTGAACACCGAGCAGCGCGGCGAGGGGGGCGTCCTTGTAAAAATGGCCATTATTATAAAGTTATTCAGGTAAAATCAGAGTCCTGATTGACTGCACCTCTCTATTTTTCTGTTTCCCCTCCCTGCATTTATCCGTCTGATCTACTTAAAATATAAGCCAGTGTGACTGTACATTGCTTAGAACAATGGGGCAATCAGTATCTGGATGGTACTGTTATCTTCATACAGATAATTAATGATGATAGTGACAAATTGACAGATTTGCACCCAATATACAAGGGTGAGACTGATTGTGCTGAATAGCAGAGATAATATTTTTGCCATAAAGTAAATGGAAGGTGGGGGAAGAGTATGGTATATATGGGATGCAAAAGAAAGGTAGAAATAATGATTGTACAGACTGACATCTTAAAAGAGAACAATATGTTATAGGAGGGAGAATTGGGATTTTGGGATAGGAAGAAAATCCAACATGATTCAGTACCTGGAGCGATACTTAAGACAGACTACTGAAGACCTAGAGTTCTTTCACACGGACTTCGGGGTGCACAACCCTAAAACAAGTCTGGGGGTACAACTCCACATTTGCCCTCTTGCAGCTGTGCCAGGCCTGTTTTAAACGGATCTGGCAGTTTCCAGGGCCTACAGTCTGCCTACACAGCAACTCTCCCCCATACCATAGTGTTGCGCTGAGCAGACAGTTGGCAGCTCTACCTCTGGCCGCTACCCCAGTGTGGTCTGCCCACCAGTGCTCCATGATGTTCTCAGGCAGTCCCATAGCAGGGACAACCTGCACCGCTTCTGCACTGCCTCCACATCTGGTGGGCCACCTTTAAACGGACAGCCTGTTTGGGAATGAGGTGGGGCAGAGGCTGGACAAGTGTCCATGTGAAAACACCCATAGTCACTAAGGGGTTACAATGCAATAACAGGTGCTCTTCAGCACAAGCTCTTTGTCTTTTACCTTTAAGGCTCTTCGTGGCCTTGTTCCCCCCCCCCCACCCCCATCACTCCACACTTTTCCCCACCATGTTTCTGCATGGTAGCTTTGCTGAACCTCTCCTACCACCCTTGCCTGCTCGTGACTCCCTTGCTCCTCAAAAAAGTATTATCCCCTTGTTCCTTGCTTCCTGGAATGCCCGGTCTGAATAAATTTGTTCTCCTCCCTCCCTCCAAACATTCAAATCCCTCCTGAAAAAACGACTTCTTCTGTAGGTTTTTCTGAGCTCCCACATTCCCATAGACTTGTCATGGATGCCTCCTCTTCCTCCTTCACTCAGAGTCTTCCTCTTCCCATAACAAAGGGTAAAAACACATGTGACAATGGCCCACTTTGGCCTACTATGGCCCAGGACCCACTGGCACATGCGATTAGGCGCCGCCAGGTGTTAGCCTGGGACTGCCGGGGGCGGGGAGGTCGGTAGGTGGCTAGCCAGGGCTGCATCCTCAGCAAATCTCCAAGGATGCACCCCAAGCTAAGGGCTGCCCCCATTGGCCAACACGGCCTAGCACATGGGTTCAGCCTCAACATACCCGCCTCAGGGCAGGGGCTGCCATGGCTGTTCACAATGGCTGCCCATCATGGTGGTCGGGGAGAGCACTGGGAACAGAACAGGAGTGGGGCCAGCTAACTACATGTTTGTTTAGCTCCACACCCTACACGGAGCATATGGATGTCGGGATGGCTCTCCAGCCATGAGCACATTCCCAACCTGGGCTGTGTTAGCTGCGGTTTCCCACCCCAAGCCAGGGAGCCAACGCACTGCCCACACGTCTATTTATATCCTAGGCTAAGCACATGCAGCTGTGACATCTCAACTTCATGAATGTATCCTTGTCTCTTCCTAGTTCTTCTCTCCCTTGTCTTCGTCTTTTTTAGATTGTAAGCTCCTTGGGGCAGAGACCTGTCTCTAACTATTAGTCAGTGTACAGCATCAGGTACATTGCTTGTGCTACATTATTATTATTAATAATAATGCCTGTTGCAACAATAAAATGGGCTGTTTGGCTGCTGCTTTTTTTGCAAACCATATATAACTCACCACAATACTGAGAGCTCTGATATCCCTCAAGACTGTTCACACGCTAAATATAATTTTAAAATTGTCATTTTCCAAACTATCTTATTGGAAATGATACCTAAGAACATAAGTAGTGTCATACTGAGTCGGACCAATGGTCCATCAAGCCCAGCATCCTGTCCTCCGACAGTGACCAATCTTGATCACATGGGAGAAGAACCAACAGTCACAAGGGGCAATCCATTCCCTATGTTCACTCCCAGCTCCCGACATTAAGAAGTTCATCCCGTAAACTACTTGGTTAATAGTCATTAATGGACCTACTCGCCAAGAATTTATCCAGTCATTTATCCAGCCTTACCAACATCCTCTGGTAACAAATTCCATAAGTTAATTGTGTTGAGTGAAAAAGTACTTCCTTTTATTTGTTTTAAATCTGCCAACATCATTGTATACTAATAGTTTGAGTTATTTTTCTCTATGTGCATCACTTTACACTTGTCCACATTAAATCTCATCTGCTTTTATGTGCCCAGGCACTCAGCCTCGTAAGGTCCTGTTGCAGTTCTTTGCAGTTCTTCACAGTCTGCTCATGTTTTAACAACCTTAAATAACTTGGTGTCATCAGCAAATTTGATCAACTCACTCTCAACGCCCTTTTCCAGATCATTAATAAATACATTAAACAGCACTGGTCCCAATACAAATCCCTGGGGCACACCACTTTTTACATCTCTCCATTGTGAATACTGGCCATTCAGTCCTACTCTTTGCTTCCTATCTTTTAACCAGTTACTAATCCGTAGTAAGACACTACCGACTAGAGGTGGGACCCCGGGCCCATTACCGGCTACCGGATTTACCGGTTACCGGTTCTGCAAAAACCGGATTCCCGGATTAAATCCGGTATACCGGTACCGGATTTATTTCATTGAGTTCAATGGGGCGCTGTGTCCCCATTGAACTCAATGAAATAAATGAATTCCTTCCCCCTCCCCCTCCCAGGCTGCGTGGGTGGAAGGGGGGACACCCCCCACCCACCCTGCCCAGCCTGGATTTTTGTTTAAAAACAGACTGAGAGGCGAGCCCACCCCCCAGCACCAGCGGCCGCGGCGTCCCCGCAGCCGCCGGTAAGTATGACCCGATCCCTGGGGGGGGGTGTTTAACACCCCCCCACCCCCCAGGGATCACCCCTACTAAAGTGCATAGCTTGCGCTTACCTTGCGGAGCTCCGGCGGCGGCGGGCGGTCCGGCGGCCTCAGCGCCGGCTGTGGCTGCCGGCGTCAGAGACGCTCTAGGCCTTCCGGGGAAACCCGGAAGTTCCCCGGAAGGCCTAGAGCGTCTCTGACGCCGGCAGCCACAGCCGGCGCTGAGGCCGCCGGACCGCCCGCCGCCGCCGGAGCTCCGCAAGGTAAGCGCAAGCTATGCACTTTAGTAGGGGTGATCCCTGGGGGGTGGGGGGGTGTTAAACACCCCCCCCAGGGATCGGGTCATACTTACCGGCGGCTGCGGGGACGCCGCGGCCGCTGGTGCTGGGGGGTGGGCTCGCCTCTCAGTCTTTTTTTAAACAAAAATCCAGGCTGGGCAGGGTGGGTGGGGGGTGTCCCCCCTTCCACCCGCGCAGCCTGGAATCGGGGAGGGTTTTTTTTTTTTTTAAACTTGGGGCTTTAAGTTTTTACATTGCAGCCATTTTTAAATGGCTGCAATGTAAAAAATCCGGTACCCGGAATCCGGTACCCCAGACCGGATTACCGGGTCGAATCCGATAATGCCGGTACGCCCGGTACCGGCATTATCGGATACCGGATTTTACCGGTTTCCCGCCCCTACTACCGACTATCCCATGACTTTTTAATTTTCTCAAGAGTCTTACCTGGATTTCTAGAAAGCATTTGCTTTCTGGAAATCCAGGTACACTATATCTACTAGGTCTCCCTTGTCCACATGCTTATTTACACCCTCAAGAATTCCAACAGTTTAGTGAGGCATGACTTACCTTTGCTAAATCCATGTTAACTCTTCTCCATTAAGCCATGTTTATCAACATGCCCAGTGATTCTGTTCTTAAAGATAGTTTTCCCCATTTTACCTGGCACAGACGTCAAGTTTACTGATCTGTAGTTTCCAGGATCACCTCTGGATCCCTTTTTACATATTGGGGTTACATTTGCCACCCTCCAGTCCTCGGGTACAGTGGCAGATTTTAGTGATAGGTTACAAATTACTAACAGTAGGTCTGCAATTTTATATTTGAATTCCTTCAGAACTCGGGTGAATATCATCTGGTCCTGGTGATTTGTTAGTATTTAGTTTGTTGATTTGATCTAGAACCTCCTCCAGAGTCACATTTATTTGAGACAGCTCTTCTAATTCATCACCTACAGAGTAAGGTTCCGGCGTGGGTATCTCCCCAACATCCTCTGCAGTGAAGACCAAAACAAAGAACTTATTCAGCCTCTCTGCAATGTCCTTTTCCTCCCTAAGCACCCCTTTCACCCCCTGGTCATCTAACGGCCTAACTGACTCTCCAGCAGGCTTCCTGCTTCTGATGTACTTGAAAGAGTTTTTATTATTAGTTTTAGCATCTTTAGCAAGTTGCTCCTCAAAATCCTTTTTTGTCTTGCCTTATTAACTTTTTACATCTCCTTTGGCAACGCTTATGTTCTTCCCTATTACCACATTGGGACTCTTTCCATTTTTAAAAGAATGTCCTTTTGGCTTCAATAGCCTCCTTCAACTCACCATTTAGCAACACAGGCAGACGTTTGGTCCTGTTCCTTCCTCATTTTTACATAGTTCCCCTTTCTAAAGTTATATGTTACCACAGTGGTTTTATTTGGCATTTTCCATCCTATGTGAAATTTGATTATATTATGACCACTATTG
Source organism: Sphenodon punctatus (assembly GCA_003113815.1). NCBI lineage: Eukaryota > Metazoa > Chordata > Lepidosauria > Sphenodontia > Sphenodontidae > Sphenodon > Sphenodon punctatus. The sequence goes on along the minus strand of QEPC01001706.1, from coordinate 977,246 downwards.
CGCAGCGGCTCCAGCACCGTTACCCCTTGCACTAAATCCTGCACTCCACTTAGAATTAGATCCAAAGTGGCTCCTTCTCTTGTTGGTTCCAGGATGAGTTGCTCCAGGAAGCAGTCATTTATGACATCTAGAAATTTTATCTCTAGTATACATACTATAAGGCTATTAATATGCCATATTGCTTATCATATATTAAAAGAGCCCTGCTAGCAATATCCTTTTGAAATTGTTCACTCCTTGATGCTTAATGGTGCTTTTTCCCCCTCGAAATGCTCATTATAGCTATAGAAGGTCAATAGAATCTTCTCAAGTCAGATAGCATAATGAAAAAGGATTGTGGTGGTCCAATTGTAAGCAAAAAAGTGTTCTGAAATGCCTTCAAAATTCTGGTTTCCATTTAAGAGGAAAGAAAATCTAATTTAAAGTCACTGTAAATCTTCAGTGATTAATTTCATGCCAAATAAATCATTAAAAATCTCTGATGGATGCAGAAACTAATCCTTTTCTGAGGTAAAAAAACCCCAAATTCAATCCATAGGTAACATGCAAATTAAAAATAAGACAGAAGTAAGCTTAGGAAAAATACATTTGGAGGATTTAAAAGTATGGTCCATTGCCTGAAATTGATGGGAGCCAAGAGAGTATTAGCATCTTTTGTAATACTCAAATGCAGTTATATCCTTGAACGCATAAGAGGCAAACACACAGCAAGTGGGCAAAAGGATAGTCTCTAAGGGCGTTTATAGACGAGACAAAAAAGGCGGCTGATCCTTTGATCAGCCGCCTTTCTTGCCGCTTGTCTACTTGCTTGCCCTGCTTTTTAATCCGCGCTTTAGGCCGCACTTCCTGGCTCCGCGGCGAGTGCGCATGCGCAGAAGCGCACGCATGCGCACTCGCACTCTGCGCCATGTCTGAACATCAGACACGGCATGCAGAGACTGCACGGGGAGAAAAGCCGGCGTTTAGCGATCCCGCTTGTAAGCAGGATCGTTTATAAACGCCCTAAGAATTAGTTATATAGAAGCAGCAGCAGTGTGTTGAACCAATCAGAAAGGCAAAAACACCAAATGAGTTACAATAGGCAAAGGAAATTAGAAACAACACAAATGGAGCTTGTATGTGAAAAGCAAAGGGAAGACAAAGGGGAGTGTAGGTCAGCTGCTAATGTGGGAGATTTCAGATGATGCAAAGAAGACTGAATTGCTCAATAGTTACTTTGCTTGAGTCTTTTTGAAAAAGGTAAACTGTGATGATCCAACTATCAAAACTGATATCAACATGAATGGGGAGGAGACTCATCAGGATAACTAAGGAGCACATCAAAGAATCCTTGCCCAATTCAAGTTAGCAGGTCCTGATGACCTGCATCCTAGGATCCTGAAAGAGCTAGCTGAAGAAACCTCAGAGCCAATTGCTATTGTATTTGAGAACTGCAAAAAAGTTGATGGTCCTGGGCATGTTTAACTGAAAGAAGAGAAAATTAAAGGGAGGACATGTTGATAGTTTTCAGATTTCAACATTTGTTCTCCACTGTGACTCACAACAGTTAAAAAAGCAATGGTTTTAAATTGCGGGAAGATAAGTTTCAGTTAAATATTAAGAAAAACTTCATTAGAGAGATTGTAGAATCTCATTTCCTGGAAGTTTTTTTTAAAAAAAGACTCTGCTTTCATCTGTCCCAGATGCTTTAGATAAAGGCCAAGAGTGGCCAAAGTTTCCAAAGCCCAGAACCTTGTACCAAGATCTTCATAAATGTGGCTATGAAACACAAATGCACATGCACATAAATTTTTCCTCCTTCACTCACTGGTGGCTCTGGTGCTCTGTGGGATTCAGTGAAATATAAGACAGGAGCATTAAGGCAGTATGAACCCGGGACCAGCCCTTGCCAAGAGCCATACTTGAATTGCCCAAGAGCCACGTATGGCTCCTGTGCCACAGTTTGCCCATCGCTGGTATAAGGTATCCTGCCTTAGGAGAGGGGGCTGGGCTAGATAGCCTGTGAGGTCTCTTCCAATGCTACACTTCTGTGAAATATTCATGGGTTTAATCTGTGAAAAACAACAAGATGAAAATAACCATGCATGAGAAAATAAATTGAATCCCCAAATACTCTGATTTTCCTAGAGCATAGTGGAAATGTCCACTTTGGGACCTATTTAAAAACCGACATAGTGTAGATTTCATGCTCACATGGCTTCAGGCCTTTGCCTGGAACAAGCAAGTATTTGTCTCTTAAACAAATCGTTTCCAATGTAGCTGCTGGGGATCCCAAATCAAGGATGACAAAGCTTTTGAAAAACTACCCAGCACTGCAGCAGCTAACGGGTGAATTGCATTTTGACATGAATGACTCTTCATTTTTCTCTTACTATTCCACACATTATTGATTTTCTTTTCTGGTGGTGTTCTTTGCAGAGAGTGAATCTGTCCTTCGATTTTCCATTTTATGGCCATTTCCTACGCGAAATTACGGTGGCAACTGGAGGTAAGTGGCATTCTACCATTCAGTTTTGAGTAATCTGATGAGTTTCCTGCAGCTGTTTAAAAACATCATTTTTTATTTAGAAGTCAAGAGATAAAGTAGAGTGTCTATGTTGGAATTTTTGTTCTGTACATCAAGGACATAACAAAATTTTGTTCTGCTTTTTAAAAAAACACCAGCTGCTCCAGTTAAACTGACATAAAAGCTTTTCAGTAGAGAAACCAATCATGTTAATAATGTTGTACTTAGATCCTATTTCTCATTTTTCCTTTAATATTTGCTTCACCTCTTGTGACCAGGGAAGCAGAGTTGGCTGTCGAGACTGCACAGAGGTCAGAGTGTTGGGAATATAATAATCAGGCAGAGAATGGAATGATTGTGACAGATGTTCTAGTGTTTTTTGTCTAAAAAGTAGAGTCAAGCCTATCCTGGATGCCCAGATTTGAGGCTCATGTCTGACTTAGGTGTGTTTGCACATAGATCCAAAATTCATGACTTGGGCTTTCTCTCTAATGGGCCTGAACTGAAACTACAAGAAAGCTTGGACCTGAATCCAATTCTAACCTGTGTGTTGCAGTTTGAATTGAACTTATAACAAGGCTACATATCTGAACCTTCAACCTTGAAAGCAGAGGAAGTACATTGAAAAAGCCATGGAATCGGTTGCACAGCTGAACATGGAATTCTGGCTACCAGCCCAATACTAACTCTTCAAGTATCAACTCTCCAACTCATCCAGCAGCTGTTTTGCACCTCATTTCCATTGCTTGGATGAAAAGTTTCAGCAACATGGATAAGGCCTAATTAATTAGTCTTGCTCCAGGCCCATCATTACTCCTTTTCAATGTCAGGCACCCTTACAGAAAGGGTTGTGGGTTCAAGTTCAAGTTATCATATTGACTCAGAATACTGGGCTTTTAACTGGTTAGTATACTTGAAGTGTATCTCATCCTGTATGGTCCTCAGCAGACTAATCTCCCTCGGTCTAACACAAAACCTTAATTAAATCTGCCTTTAGCTCTTAAACACAGTTAATATGCTGCACATAGGCCAGCCCTGGATAATTTTTGAAGTTGCTGAGGTTGCAATTAAGACTTTGCATCACTGTAAAGAAGATTAATGTGATGTCAGAAGTGTAGTTCCTCCTTTGTTGGTGCAGAAGGAAGTTCTTTAAGAAGATCCAAATCTTGTAATTATTGATTGAAACATGCTGTGCATTATGATGTGGGCCATACCCAGCCTTTCAATGCTTTTCATTGGAGTGGAAGAATCATATTAACTAGCCTCAATCTTCTGAAAAACTTTGTTGCTTATGAAATTTTCGATTGTCTTTATTTCCTTTTTTAAATAATACTTTCTGCTGTTGATTTTTTTTAATAAGATTTCCAAGTTTCTTTTATGTACCAGTTTATCATGGACAAGCATCTGTCTGTGATGCTACTGGTTACGGACAGAGGTTCCCAGCTGACCCCCATTAGGGGGTATGCTGTCTGTAGATGAGGTCCTGATCTCAATTGACATTTCATATTCTTTGCATGTCTTTGGAATAATGGGATTCTATTTAAATTTCAAAATCGGGTAATGCAGGCAAAGAGCTTGAGAGCAGCTGGTATAGTATATCCTGCCTTAGAGCAAGGGATTGGACTGTATGGTCCTAAGCACTCTTCCAACTTCTATATCCTATTAATCATCCTGTGGGAATATTGCAGTCATATCTTACCAAAAATATTTTAGAGATGATACGTTTCATTATTAATGTAGAGTTGTGCTTGGTTTTTTTTTCTCCCCATCAGCTGCTAGATTAATAGATCTCTCGAGGTGCTCTGCTGGTGGGCTTTGGGATGAACTTGATTTAACATATGCTGCTTGTTTAAATCAACATGATATTGCACCAGTCATACATGACCGCTGTTATTACCTCCAAGAAATTAAGCTTGTCCATGAAACTTGGTTAGTGGTTACGTTTTTTAAACTAAAGACATTTTTGCATTGATAATTGCTATTGGACATAGATACTTCAAGCTAATACTCGGTTTACTGACACTTTATATAACATTTGTACATCTTCACCTTCCACACTAGTTGCAGATCAATGAGCTTTAGTCAATCAACACTTGCTTCGAATATATTATTCTTGCGACAACAAAGGTAACTTTATGTCAGTTTCAGTTTGTTGCTCCTGCAATCAGAAGCAAACTCTAAGATGCAAGCTGATAATTAAGCAGGAAGAGTCTAGCTGAAATACTATAGCCCAGACATACTCTTAAATTTGACTACACTTGCAGATCCTGTAGCTGTAAGTCACAACTGCTGTATCTCTCTTGGTGGCAACTATGATGTTATTGTAGGGCTTTATGCTTTTTACAATCAGGCCACCTAACATCACTCAGATTTCTGTATTTTACTTCATTAACACCTATTAATTTTTTATTTTATTTTATTTTCAAACTTTTACTACCCTGCCCCTCCTGCCACAGGCAGCTCGGGGTGGCTTACAATTCATAAAACAACATTTAAACCAACAATTAAAACAACTAAAAGGAGGAAAAGAAAATAATCCCATACAAAGAAAAACGCCTCCACCCCCTCACCAACCTCCCCCACCAAATGCCTGGCGGAACAGCTAGGGCTTACAGCTTCTCCAAAAAGAGGAGCGATCCGGGGCCAACAGGGTCTCCACCTGAAAGGAGTTCCACAGCCGTGGTGCAGCCACCGAGAACGCCCTCCCCTGCGTGGTCCCCCGGAAGACTCAGGGGACCTCGAGCAGGGCGCCCCCAGATGACCGCAGGTGTCGGTCCAGCACCTGGGGAGTGAGGCGCTCCTGCAGATAGGTAGGGCCTAGGCTGTTTAGGGCTTTATAGGCCAAAACCAACATCTTGAATTGGGCCCAGAAAACCACCGGCAGCCAGTGCAGGGAGCGGCGCACTGGTGTAATATGCTCCCAGCAGCCCGGTCCTACCAGAAGACGGGCCGCCGCATTCTGCACCAGCTTCAGATTCTGAGCCATCACCATGGGTAACCCCACATATAGCATGTTACAGTAGTCCAATCTGGAGGTGATGAAAGCATGGATGATGATGGCCAGGTCAGAGCCTGAGACAAACAGCTGAAGCCGTCGCACCAGATGTAATTGGCAAAAGGTACTCCTCGCCACAGCCTCCATCTGGGCATCCAGGTGGAGCTGCGTGTCGAGGAGCACCCCCAGACTCCATACCTGGGGTACCAATGGAGGGCAGACCCCACCACCATCTCCATCGCCTTACCCACCAACATCACCTCTGTCTTGTCGGGATTCAGCCTTAGTCGGTTAGTCCTCATCCAGTCCCCCGCAGCCATCAGTAAGCACCGAGACTGCAGGGCCTCAGTCTATTGAAAAAGAGAGAGACGACTGGGTGTCATCAGCATATTGATGACACCGCACGCTGAACCTCCTGATCACATCACCGAGTGGCTGCATGTATACGTTGAACAGGAGAGGGGACAAAACCCTGCGGGACTTAATGATGCCTTGAAATACCTCCAGATTGTCACAACCCTCAGGTTCAGAAATACTGCCAGGATCAGGCCCAAAGGTCCAGAATTGTTTGCAGAATCAGGTCTTGGGCCAGGCACAGAGCCAACAGCAGTCTCAAGCAAGGAGCCAGGGACACAAGGGTGAATCAAGGCAGATGTACCCAGGCTCTGTCAAAAGGCACCCAAGTTCTGGACAAAAACAAGCAGATTGAGACAAATGGTGAACATGCACCAAGACAGGCTACAGAAAAATGAGAATCTGTTATTGCTCTGCCCAGCTTCATTGACAGCTGAGTAGCCTTATAAACGGTTGTCAGAAAGCTGGAATGTGTAGTGAGGACTAGTAGTCAGAAACTGGTCTATTGGGCAAGGTCTGGGCTGAGCCACTGAGTAACAGTGGCACTGTGGAGCAGCTGGAGCCAACTACAAACTTCAAAACTCCCATGGCTACCAGGTTGAGTACCAGGTCCATATACAGATGCTATTCTGAGGTCAAAAAAAGGCTAGATCTAATATGCACCAGCATCCTACGCGAGAGATGCCCACTTGGTGGAAAGCAAGCCATGATCAGCTATGTTAATGATATACCTCAGACCATTTTGCCTTCTAGTTTTAAATCAAAGTACCTTGATAAAAGGAAATTTGAGGTTACATTAAATCTCCCCAGTGATAAAAATTCCAAAAACATTTGCCGCAATCCCAAACCCTGTTCACAGGGGATCAGTGCAGGATCCACGTGGATTGTGCGCGGCAGTGTCTCTTCTATGGAATTGCACGCGGTTTGCACACAGATGTGGGTTGCACATGGGTTCCGCGAGCCATGGGATTGTCCCCCATGTTTATACAAAGACTTTCACTCTTTCTGTGAACCTTTGGCAAATTGCAACCACAAGGGAAGATGCTGCCTAGGTGAAAACCAACTTTCACTTTGACTGTTAAACTAATGTTATTCTCCACTTCCAAAGATGAACAGGAAACAAAATGGCTGACTTGGGAATTTAATTCTCCATTGTCCTCAATTTATGTTTAACAAGGTTACTTATTTCATGACTAGGAGGTAAATCAGTTTACAGTGCTATTATTAGTATGATTAATCATGCCTGGTTCTTTGATAGGTAAACATCTGCCAAAAGGGATTCCCTTGTATTGTTAACTCTGACATTCTTGCACTCTTTGCTCTCAGGATACGCGCTAGAGGTCTTCAGCTCTTTATTATTAGAATTCAAGTTTCCAGTGTAACTTTCTTCAGTTTATGGTTACAGGTCTTTTGCTCAGAATGTTAGTATTTTCAGGATAGAGATACCCCGCTGGGGCCAATCCAAGGCCTGTGCATGCACCATGCATGCAACATGTGTGCATGGTGCACATAAGATGTGTGCATTGAATATTGGATGCACATCATGCACACACTTTGCCCATGCCAGGTGCTTGCACGTTGGGCATGTGCTGAGTGCATGCAGCATGTACTCCCAGTGTGTGAACCTTGATAGCCCCACTATGTGCTAAATAGTCCTGGCTCCATATGTCACATGGAGGGGACTAACCACAATCCCACTCTTGAAGTTAGCTGACCTGGTTGAATAGGGCGGTTGGGACACACATTTCCCTCAATACCACATACTACTTCAGTAGGGGTTGTATCTTCTGATGCCGGAAGTGTCACGGGGCAAAAATGACATCTGCCTCCCTTTCACTTTCAATGGAAGACAGTACCTAAATACACTGCAATACATAATAGACCTATGCATGTGACTTTTTGATACCCCACCATGCTCGCCCCAGAGCAATGTATTAATCACACAATTTAGTGATTTCTATTTAGTTACATTAATTTTCATACTCATAGCAGTTCCCCACTTTTTTTATTTCTCTTTGTGTATCAGGTTATATTAATCAACCCACATTTGAAAGTGCAGGCTTATCTGCAAGTTTCAATTAGAGCCTGTTTTCATTTCTTTTCACTTCTCTCCATTAGTGGTTCTTTAGCACAGCTATAAAGGACAGGAGGAAATACAACCTTTGGTAAATTATGTGTTTGCCACAAGTCTAATGTTTATTACTGTACCCTAATGATGTTTTTGAGTTTTCCGATTATCCTTTGTCTCACAAGCCTTAAGGTCATAATGTGATGTTAGTTTCTGCTCTTTTACTGAAGCATAAAGATATTGCTGTAAAAATGTATTCTGCAATATGAAGGACTTATGCCAAAGGCAAGGTAACTTGAAGAGCTAAACCATGAGACCATTTTATTTCTAATTTTACCTACAGCTACTTTGTAACATCAAAAGGAAGGGTTGTGCTGAGGTGCAGTTTCGACCATGGATGGACGCTTCTTACTTAGAATCACCCAGTAAAGGATCGCTAGTTTTCTACATGAAAATTATGTTGTTGTTGTTTTTTTAAATTACCAAAGAAATAGAGATGAACATACTTCTGATATTTAAACTGATTCTGCCTAAGTGTTTGCCAACTTGGGTGTTTTCACACGGGTAGGGAGGCAGCTCGAAAGCATGGTGAATCTGTGGGTAGGCCAGGCCGCTGCCACTCCCATGGGCAGTGGCAGGAACAGTTCAAACAGGCAGACCCACAAGTGGGTCCTGCAGACTGGGGAACCACTGCCAACTGTACCCCTACTCCAGTTCTGCCCAAGGAAGCCCATTATACTGGTAGAATCCAGGGCTCCAGGACTGAGACAGCAGGATCAGATCCCTGGAGGAAGCAGCTGCCACTAGTAATCTTTTGGGGTGGGGGGGTTGGTGCATGCCCTGGTCCACTCAGCCATCAGCTGTTGGAGGGAACCCCATGGACAAGGAGGAGCAGCACCGGTGTCCCCTGGCTGCATCACCACACTGGTCTATCTTGAGCCTGGACCCAGAATGAAATAGACCAGCAGGGAACAGGGTAGCTCCTTGCCATGGAGAGCAGTGCTATGCTCCATGGCACAGATTTCTCCCCCCCCCCCTCCAGTGTTAAGCACTTTCCAGTTTGACACCGTCCAGTGCTGTGCTCTCCAGCAAGGATCATTCCCATGTCAATTTCAAGGATTAATCACATAATTAAAATACAGAGATAAAATGAGACTAGTCATAACAGTCCAAATAATGTATTAATCATCACTTCATTTTTTAATGTTCAACAAAAGACCAACCTCTCAGGAACAATCAATCAAATTAAATAAATTGTTTATGAAGAGAGGCGGGATTCAGTTGAGCTAAGACAGTAAAAAGCTTAGAGACAGATAGCTAGGATGATAGATCTTCAACCTGTTCCAGGGGCCAGAGGAAAGTCACAAACTCAGTCCTATGTTGTACCCACCCAGCCACCACAGAGTGGTTAATTCTTTCTAGTTCCTTGGCACGGACCACCTCATAGATGCCGGCAGACTAAGTCAGTGGCAGCCAGTGCAAATCTAGGTAGATTCCTTTTCTGTGGTTTATAGTGAAGCATGAGGTTTGGGGGGCCTGTCCCCTGCAGATTTCATTTGATCCCAAGCCCCTTTCTCCTTGAGTGAATCATGTAACAGGAAACTAAATAAGGGGAGAATCTTTCCTTTCTCTTCTGTAGTTTTGCCTGCAGGAAAAAGATTTACCTGTGGAGTATTATAAATACTTGGGTCACTATAGATGTACAAACGGTAGACAGAACGTGTTGAATCAACAAGTGTGCCACTCAGGGTCTTCTTTTCTTTAAAATCTTAAGATTTTCATAAAACTAACTCGGTTCTTGGTGTTCTTACAACCACTGTTGCCAACATGAAAATTACCAACCTAGCTGCAATGCTTGTCAACACTGCAATGCTTGTCAACGTGCGGATGCACACGCACACACACACACATCTCTTCATTCTCCCCAGACCCATCCTAGCCTGCTTGTCTCACAGACATCCCAGTTTATCAGTAAATAAAAACCTTGTTTTCAATTACGGTTTCTTCTATTTCCAGATTTTATTTTGTACTATCTTGCAGCCTTTTTTATAAAGCAGAACAGTCCTGGCTTCCTGACACGTTTTCTAATATTTTCCAATGTTAATTCATAGTGTTGCGCGAACTGTTTTTCTTTATCAAAAAAGACAGCTTTGCAGAGTTATTTGCATAGTGGTTATGACTGTAGACTTGAGAGGAAGATCCCTGTATCTTCCTCTAACATAGATTCATTTCAGTTAACCAAGACAATGTCTTCCCTAGCTATTTAATAAAATTATTTAAGTGTTATTTAATAACGCAAAGTAGTGGCAGAGGTATCTTCTTCAGTGATGAGCCCCAAGTACCATGGGTCATTTAATTTAGGAGAAGTGACGGGAGGAACAGATTGTATCTTGAAATCTCCTAATTAAATTTCACTCAGTCATGGTTCAAGCAGATATCCATTAATTTCAAGCTCACAATTTGGAGGCTGCCAGAAACAAGGCGGTGGACAGGATTTATTTGGAAGTGGGAAGGTTAAAGCTCATAGGGCATTGAGAACATTGCTCTCCACTAGAAGAGCAAACGAGAGGGACAGCAGCCAGGGGGTGTGGCTTTGGAGGGCAGCAGTCTAAAAAGTGCCTAGGACCAGTAAAAGCCTACTGGTGGGATGAAATAGCCATGATGGGGAACCAACATGGAGCACAGTCCACACAGATGTTATGTGAAGGGAATTGTGAGGCACAGAGCAATCATCTCCCTGCCCTCATAATGTTGTGATCTTGCGGTATACAAGTCTATAGCACCAGGAGCTCACTGAAACCTTCAGCTTTTTGGTGCACTGTGGCCTGACGGCAACTGCATTATTAAATTTCAATCATTCACTCACCAACTTTGAAACAGAGAGAGTCCTCTGCATTTTGGCTGAAGGTGCACACATCCTTTAATGAAGAACCATTTGATAATAAGAATTAGGGAATTGAATATGGGTGCTCGATGACACAAGTGGCATCATAATACTAAAATAATAGATCTTAGGGCAAAACCCTATAGCCTGCGTACACCGCCCCCAGGCGCAGTGCTCAGGCCAAAATACTCACACACGCAGCACAGCTGCAGGGGGCAAAGGCACAATCTGGGACAATGCAACTCCCCGAGCCCACACACCCCATGACCTGCTCCACGCCCCTGCGATGTGTGTGGACTCGGGGGGGGGGGGTCGCATTGGCCCAGGTTGTGCCTTTGCCCTGCTCAGCTGTGCCGCACACGCGATACACATGAATGACTGAGGATGCGCATAGGGGGTGATGTACGCAGGCTGTTGGATTGTGCCCATAGAGTTGAAGGAATTTGAGGGTCATCTAGTCTAACCCCCTGCTCAGTTGCTAGATTATTACAGCTACACCATCAATGTATAGCTACAAAATACCTCACGTCTACTTCTAGCCTTAATTAATTAATTTTTTAATTTATTTATATAAAATTTTTATCTTGCCCCTCCTGCCCACAGGGCAGCCTGGGGTGGCGAACAGCAAAGATAAAAGAATAAAACAATTTTAAAAGTTAAAAATTTCTCATATGCAGGGGAAAACAACCCCCAACCCCTGCCACCCTACCCTCCTCGCTGAAAGCCTGGTGGAATAGCCAGGTGCTACATAAATGTCAAAATGACAGGAGAGTGGGAGCCAACCGAGCCTCCTCTGGGAGCGAATTCCACAGCACAGGGGCAGCCACCGAAAAAGATCTAACATCGGTGGCCACCCATCTCGCCCGCGAAACCTCCAAAAAGGCTCCCCCGGACGATCTCAGAGGGCGCACAGGCACATGAGGTGTGAGGCGGCCCTGCAGAAAAGCGGGGTCCAGGCTGTGAAGGGCTTTAAAGGTTAAAACCAGCACCTTGAACTTAGCCCGGTGCTTTACAGGCAGCCAGTGCAGAGCCCGGCGAACAGGTGTCATGTGCTCCCTGCAGCCTGCCCCCGTAAGGAGATGGGCCGTTGCATTTTGCACCAGGTGCAGCCTCTGAACCAACTTCTCGGGCAGCCCCACGTAGAGTGCGTTGCAGTAATAGCCCCAAGCCATAGCCCCATCCATAGCCCCAAGATGATCCTCTGCAATAACTGTGGTGCCAAAATTGTGGTGAATGGGAGCAATCTTATCTACTCAATAAACCAGTCACAATGGTCACTGGATTGGTCCAGGTGGAGGCAGACAGGCCTGACCAAGCCTTTCACCACCCGGAAAAGCTCCGCTGGACGTGACTTTGCAGATGCAATGCGGGCCACAAAGAACTGCTTATTTGCTGCCTGCACCACCACAGCATAGGCCTTTAAACTGCTCTTATGCTGCAATCGATTATACTCGTCGTGAATCCGGCACCACCGTCGCTCTAACGCTTCAAACACCGCAGACCCTCTGTAAACCAAGGAGACCTGTGGGAGACTCAGGAGGGCAGTGGACGCCTGGGAGCCACTCTGTCAATGGTCTCAGCCAACAAGGTGTTTCAGAAGGCTACGAGATCATCAACCGAGCAGGTGTCAAGGTCCAGGGGAAACTCCCCCAGAGCATTCTGAAACTGATCCAGGTCCATAAGTCTCCGGGGGCGGACCAATCAAATAGGTCCTGCACCCTGTTGGGGGCTGACATGCGCCAGGATGCATGCCTTAAGGAGGTAATGGTCAGACCATGACAAAGGCTCCACCCTCCTAACTCCTACTAAGTGACCCCCCGCCTCAAGGCCGGTGCAGAAAACCAAATCCAGTGTATGTCCCTCCTCATGTGTGGGGCCACAGATGACTTGGGACAGGCCCATGGTTGTCATGGAGGCCATGAACTCATGCCTCGCTCCTCCAAGATAGGTGTCAGCGTGGATGTTAAAATCACCCAAGACCACTAATCTAGGGGTTCGGAGGATCACGTCTGACACCAGATCAGCAAGAGCATGTAGGGATGCCACCGGGCAGTTGGGTGCATGGTAGACCAGCAGCACCCCTAATCTTTTCTCCGCCAAATCCAACACAAGATGGAGACACTCAACACCTGGGGGAGCCTGCACCGGATACCTTCTAAAAGACAATGCATCCTTGATAACAATGGCTACACCACCCCACCCCGTTCCTCCAGCCGAGGCTGATGCT
>QEPC01001706.1:932097-957133 GCA_003113815.1 Sphenodon punctatus | reverse complement strand
TGTCATGGTCAGCACCATTGGCCCATCTGTTGTGGACCATGTGGAAGCAGGGAGTGGACAGACACGGGGGTGGGCCCCTGGAGCAGGCTTCCCGTCCATCTAAAAACACCCAGTGTGTAATGACTGTGCAGGATTGGCATCTGATTGGTACACACCAATTCAAACACTAATTTTCCATCTATCTCTTATTTACTATCTTTCAGTTCCACTACATATTATAGCATAAAATTCACTCTCTGTAATGCTGCTCCAGTGTTCATTTCTGAATATTCTTTCAGGCTAGTTTCCATCTTTCCTTTCTTTTATCTTCTCCTTCAAACCACACTTTAATTTTACACTGCCGCTAAAATACTAATCTGCTCTCTTACAAAGTGGATTAGGAACTCATTTGAGCTCATTCGCAGAACACGTATTTGCAGTCGGCTAGTGGCCTAAGCCCACATTCCGAATGTTATGTGAAATCCTAACCACTGCTTCTGCTCCCTGATGCGACCTTGTTGTTTGGTTTTTTATGCAAATGGTTTACTTACACAGATTAAAAGCTAAATATAAAGTGTGAGCTAAGTCTCTGCACACCAAAACTGGGAATTCAACAACGGACTCACACCTTTCTCGGCCGTGGGTAGGAAGGGGGTTCCTGTCACCAAGGACTGTCTATAGCCCTTTTTACACAGGCAGTACCCATACTAGAACACGCAGAAACCTGGGTGTTTTAGCGTGAATGCCGCCCGTATAAATCCTGCTGGGGTGTGTGTGTGCACTCTCTCACCAGAAAAAACGGAGGTGCTTGGGGATGGGTGTGCACCCTGTCAGAACCCTCCCCACCTCACACAGACCCCCGCGGCACACCCCCAGGTCAGACTAAAAAGGGCCTTAGTCTGACCTGGATTGCCTGTCATGTCTGTCTATGTTGAAAGTAATGCTGATCATTCATTGTGTATTTCCAGTTTTTAGCCTACTGGCCTTATAAAACATTTCACTAGCCCTTAGTTTCTTTCATATAGTAAGTCTTGGGTTTTTTTCATACAGAATTCCTTAGCTGTACATTATGAATTATAATAATAATTATTATTATTAGCAAGCATTTATATAGCATCAGCAATGTACCTGGTACTTTACAAAGTAATGGAATAGACACAGTCCCTGTCCTAGGGCTTACAATCTGAGAGACGGGAGGAGGGGGGAGACGAAGGAAGGGGAACAGAGGGAGAGACAAGGGGTGTAACATTCATGAAGATGCGAGGTCCTAGGTGCACGTGCTTGGCTTGGTTACATTGAGAATGATGGCTGTTTGGTCCATGTGGTGAGGATATGAGTACACAGACCTCGGGTAACCAATTGTACTAGATGGTAGGTATCAGCAGGCGTTAGGTGAGGGGAGCGAGGAGTCGGGGAGGGCAGAGCGGAAGAGGTGGGTCTTGAGGAGGGATTTGAAGGTACGAAGGGAGGGGGCGAGGCGGATGTGGGCAGGGAGGGAGTTCCAGGCATGGGGGGCAGCTAGGGAGAAGGGACGAAGGCGGTTAGGGGAGCAGGAGAGGCGAAGGAGGGCGAGAGAGGGGTCAGGAGAGGAGCAGAGTTCACGGACCGGAGCAAGGTTGTGAAGAGCTTTATGGGTGAAGACTAGGAGCTTGTGCAGGATTCATTCAGGAAGGGGGAGCCAGTGAAGAGAGGAGAGGAGGGGCTGCACGTGGTCGAAGTGACGGGCAAGATGGATGACCCTGGCAGCAGAGTTTTGGACAGAGATAAAGGGAGAAAGGTGAGAGCGTACAGTACAGTAAGTACCCATAAACTCTTTGTTGCGTGCTTTTGGCTTTTGTGGAAATGATTCCTGCATCTTATATGCTGTGGACTCAATCCTATGGCCCGCAGATCCATGCGTGTGGTTTTAATGCAGCAGAATGTGCCGGCAATGGAGATGCGTGGGGATCTGCAGACCATAAGATCGGGCCCATTGTGCTGCTTACTGGTTGAGCTGAATTATTTATGAAGTGAGCAGTAAAGTTTAACTCAGAGATCCCCTCACATTGAGTGACTGGGTGTTTTACACGAGAGCGGAGGGGGGGGGAGTCTGTGGTCAATGCATGGGGTGGGCGGAGGGTATCCATGCACAGGAAGTGTGTGGGGAACACTTCTCATGGACAGCTGCCCACATGGCTGCCCCGTCCATACACCTGCCACTCAGTCCCTGCACAGGGCACTAGTTTTCAGGCATGCTCTGTGAGGGGACTGGTTGGCCGGTACATGGATCATGGAACCACACCTTCCCATGCACCAACTTCAAATGAGCAGCTTTCCATGTGGATGGTGGGGGTCATGCATGGCGCCATCTTGCTTAAAAACACCCTTTATTTATACCTGCTTGGGACATCCAGTTGTTGAGAGGAGGGAGTGTTTTTATTTCCTGGTAGAGAGTGGAAAGCAAGGTCTTTATCTCTATGAGGTGGTATTTCACACACCTGTTTGCTATAGAAAGTATAGTCCGAATAAAAGTTGTTCACCCCAGAAACCTTATAAATGTCCTCGGAAATGTACGTTGTGCTAGACAAATCTGTTTCATAAAATAAAACCAGTCTGGCTAGTGAGGGGTCAAATAGGTTTGGAAAAAAAATCATATTTCTCTGTACACAAGGGAATCGGCGTATCGAGGCTGGAAGGGGGATTTTAGAATCTTGCTTCTCTCTAGCGCTAGACAGTGGGGCCGATCCCAACGCCTGAAGATGAGCACACGTGTGCAACCCATGTGCACCCCCATTATGGGAACATTGACGCACACACAAACGGTGCAGAAATCACATGGAAGCTGCACGTGTGAGTTCTGGATGGTGCCCAGTCACTGCAGTAGCACAGACAAATAAATTTTCTTGAACATGTTGAATCCTTAGTGACTATGGCCATTTTTGCACGAATGCCCCACCCCTCCCGCTGGGTGTGCAGGCTGGTGTGTAATGCGGAGGGGGCCCCGCAGTCCATGTATACGCTGCGGCGGGGGAGATTGGTGTTCGTCCGTGTAAATAGCACGGGTGGTGGGTGGGGGTGCGTACGTGCACGCTACCGACGCACACCCATCTCCACCCATCACCCACTCACGGAGCCATCTGACAAAACAGAGGAGGCTCTGTGGGTGGAGATGGGTGTGTCTCTGTGGGAAACACCCACCATGGCAGCACACCCACTGCTGCACATGTAAAAAGGGCCTATGACTTTAAAAAGAAAACTTCAGTAGATTATAAAATACTTGCCAATAATTTGATTCAATGTCAGACATGACAAAAGATTTGCTCATGCTCCTAATGTATCTGGGATGAAGTCATTGGCTTTAATGAGAACAAGAAATCAGGACTGGGGACCCAGTGCTTTACCCCAGCATTGGGGAAAATGCAGTGAACACAAATTCCTGATCAGGACCCAAATAATCAGTTGTATCTTTTAAATAATGGAACCTATAGCAACCATCTTGTTACCCAGGCACTTGCGTGGAAAGATTGGAAGTAAGTCGTACGTTGCCTATTGTGGGGTGGGAGGCTACATGTGGAAATTGTAAGTGCAAAAGATAGTATATCTTAAAGGGGATCCTTGCACAGTGTTAATACCACACTGTAACAAAATGCAAAACAAAGGCAGACCCATCAAAGGCATTTTCAGTGGCTTCTCACAATTATGGAACTCCCTTCCCTTGGAGATTCATTTAAGCCCAAGCCTGCTTATCTTTGGCAGCAATGTAAGGCTGTTCTGTTTGGCAGGCAAGTGTAGGGTTTCGGGAGTTGTAGATTTGTGGAGTTGATTTTACTCAGTTTTCCTTGTGTACATTAATACATTAATGGGGACTCTAGTTGGTTTTATTTGATTATTTTTAAACATATTTTTGTGTTTCGTAATCCACTGTGAGCCTGAATGGGAAGAGCAGGATAAAAATATGGATGGATGGATGGATCTCAACCTGGACACCGTACAGAAACACTCAGTTCCCAGAGTGTCTGGGCGAAACCAAACGATTTAGAGTTGCGTCATACTCAGCCATGCCCAAGGTTGCGTGCCCACATAGCTTGAAAAGCCCTTGGGGAGAGGATTTGCTCACGTGTAGTAGTCAATTTTCACGGCCCTGTGTGTGGCAGTGAGGTTATGTGCTTACACATCTGACAGCAAACTGAGTCCAAAGGCTGCTGAATGGAGTTAAAAGAGGACCATTACAGGATTAACAAGCTGCCAAAGAGTTAGCGTGAGACTGCTCTGGTATTTCAGCAGAGAAAGCATGCTTATTAATTTGTGAATTCTAGATGTGTTACATAAATTCCTTAAAGGAAATAAGTGCCTAGGTGCCTTTCTTGCCTTTGCAATTCTACCCCATAGTTAAAACATAACAAGTATTTATTTGGTACTTAAAAAGAAATAATTAGGCTCGGTTTCCTGATAAAGTAATATTCTCATCATCTCATCTCTATGATGTAGATAACACATCTTGAAAGCTGAAATTATGCAGTTGAGCACATGCATATCTATCCCAGTCATAGCAGGACCACAGCTACAAAAGGACCATTTTTGTTACTGATGCTAATGGAGAAAAAATCAGAGAGATCTTATTCAGTGTTTGAGATCTGACAGCTGGTTTATGGGTTGTTAGGGTAGTTATGTAATTAATTACACAATTAATGTAAAATACATTTTGTAGAAAATGCCAGTATTACAAGGCCATACAATGCTTATGCTTAAAAATGCATATGCTGGCAACTTAATGTGTGTTGGAAATTACTTACTGCAAGGTTATTTAAAATTACTTCTATAATTTATTCTCCTGCATTTCAGGTCAGGAAAGAAAAAAGTGACACAGTTTTGCTGAATCTTGGGTGACATTTTCATGAGTTGAAAGCATTTACTTTCTAGGGAAGAATGCATAACTTGCTGGACGTAGTCAAAAAATATTTCCAAGGCAGATATTAGTATCGTTGAAAAAGCTGCACTTGCTTTTTTCCCTTTTTTTCCCTTAGTCTTTTTGACTGTCAGCCTAGACATTAAAGGTCAGATGCACTTACAAAGACACTCTTAGCTTATTACATATTTTGAAAAATGAATAAAGGCTTCATCTTCAGATAAAGCAGACTATTTATGTATTCAGCAATTGGTATTGAAGTGCTTATATTATGGTGGGGTTTTTTTCTTCAAATCCCACAGTCTATCAGACTGTGGGCTTGAGAGAGATAATCCATCTACTAAGAGAAAGTTTTTTAGTCCATGCCCATAATTCTCAGGTGGTTATTTTAACTAAAGGTCTCAGATACTCAGTCCTCTTTTGCATCCTTTTGTGAAACTATCCAATTGTGAAACTTTTTCGTCTTTGTGAAACTATCCAATTGACAGTATCAGACTGTGGACTTGAGAGAGATAATTAACGTAAAGAAATATTTTGCAGAACATACACATGCTACAAGCTGTTATAACTTGTGCCAACTTGTAACAGCCTACTTAACCATGAGTTTAAGAAGGATCACTACATGCACTGTGGCCCTGCCCCAGACCTGGCTTATGCCATTCTGTGGAGGTGGAAGAGGCATTAGCATAGTTATGGCAGCATTTTCTGAGATGAACATTCCTAGAACCTGAGCATGGGATCTGATCCCATAATTCTAATAAACACTTAATAGTATCTGTACAGGAGTGAAACCAATATTCCCACCGAATGGAATATTTGATTGATTTCTACGAAATGAATTCAAATTATATCTTCATCATATTTGCAAATTTGGCAACAAAGTTCATATGAAGAAGTAATTAATTTGATACATAGTGTTTGTTAATTTGCTGCAACTCCTTAGCTTGCAACTCTCGATCAGTTACAGCCAGAATACATATGTGATAGACAGTAGCCCAACCCGATCAAAAGTCCTTGCAGGACTGGTGCCACTGACAGTTTGTTTGCTGCTGTCTCCGGTTGGATTTTTTTAGTAAGGTTGGGGGGGAGAGTGGGGGGAGGGGATTGAGGGAGGGGAGAGTTTTTATTGTTTGAATTTAATTGTTGTTAGTTTATGACTTGTGAGCCTCTGTGAGCCTCTATGACTGTTTTCATATGGACCACAATGCCTCCATGGTCCGTGGGGAATGGGTGGAGGGGGCAGCTAGTGGGCAGTGAATGGGCAGCCCATCCCATGGAAGCCCACCCACCTCCACACACACAGCATCTGCCATTGGCGCCCGTTGCTCCATGCGTGGGTGATGGGTGGAGGTGGGAGGCGCACAAGAGCGTGCACCACCCCCCACCCACTGTGGTGACCCCATGGATGCCCCACCCACCATCCCCCCACCCACGCACGTGGGCGAGGGGGGGTGCAACCGTGCAAAAAGGGCCTATGTGAAGAGCAGCATATAAATCTGAATAAATAAATAAATTTAAAATAAATAAATAATCTTCATTAAACAGACTTACTAAGCAAATTAGACAGTCAAATTTAATTCAGACAAACCCATGCAGTGGCACAATTCGAAATCAAGTAAGTATTTGTTAAAGGAAATGCATACTTGAGTTTGATTTGTAAATTGGGCTAGCCCTATTAATCCAGGTATAATATAATATCACATTGACATTGTTTATTTTATTGGAAAGTGGTGTGGCAGAGCAGCCCCACGTACAATTGTCTCATCTAGAGCAGGATGTCTGGTCACATGACCATAGCCACACATGACCCTGCTGCTCTTTTTTGGCTCGGAGTGTGCTGTGGGTTTCTTCTGCAGACTGGTTCTGTGATTACAGTTATATCATCTTGCTTCCCAATGAAAGCTCTTCAGCGCTGCTCCAACATTTGATTGTTCACAACTCTCAGTTGAAACTCTGGCCCTTTTCAGGCGGATGCCCCCCCTCACCCACTTGTGCGGGGGGAGGGGCATCCATTTGAACACCACGGCAGGTGCGGGGGGGGATGGGGGGCATCCGTGGGAATGCCAGGGCCGGTGGGTGGGGGTGCATGCACGCTCCCACGTAACACCCATCTCCACTCATCACCCACACATGGAGCAACGGGCACCAATGCCAGACGCTCCATGCATGGAGGTGGGTGGGGATCCGTGGGATCGCACCCCATGCACCGCCCACTCACCACACCGTCCACTCATTCCCCCATGCACCCACGCCCGTTTGAAAAGAACCTCTTATTATTTCCCAGACCAAACCAGAAGCATAGTTTTTCAACAGAAATCCTTAGTAGAGGGCTGGCAACAATTTTAACTACTTGTTGAGCCAATGTAGCAGTACTACTGTGCATTTCTGACTAACACAGCACCAGAAAATGCAAAATTGCATGGGAAGACATAATTATAGCTCAGGCCAATAATGCAGCATGTAACTTTTGTCACCATGTTTGTCACCCAGTTTATAATTGGGAGTATATGTAAAATAAGGCTATGTTTGATAACCCATGTGTCCAACATAGTACAGTTGGTACTATGGATACATATTAGTCTGTCAGGAGGAGTTTTTGAGGAGGAAAATGGGAGAAAAAACTAGTGAAATTCAAAGAGGTTTACAGTTTTTCTATCATCTTTCATTTGCTGCTGTGACAAATTAAAACAAGTATTTAAACTGGAAAAACCTTGTTCCTCCAGTTTGTTTGAAAGTAATGTTTTCTCTTGCTTGGTAGTTTTTCATACCATAGCTGTGTGTCTAGGAAATGTAAAGTGATAAAAGGAATGCAAAGGAAGTCAAACAAAATCTCAGCTCATTATATGAGAGCCATCTCTCTGGGCCTGAGATATCGCAACTTGTTTTGTGGGATACATTTCCTGCTGTACACTGCAATAATGCTTTATCCAAGCATAGCATGGCTCAGTGGAGTGTGTTGAGGATGAAGTGTTGGCCATGATACGTGATTTTCTTTGTTCCTCCTATTGAGTGGGAAATTGTGACCGAACACCGGAGAACTGGAAACTTCCATTGGAGTCAATTTGAATTTCCTATCTCATCATCATACTGGGATTCAGTGTGTTTAATTCCCTTCATTTTTATTATTGTCATTGTCATTGTTATTGTCATTTTTTAAAGAAACCCATTCGTAGAAATGCATGACATTTAATATGTTGGAGCACATCGCCAGTTTTCTGCATCGTGTAATTAAGGATTAGCAGGCTTTTTAAAAATCAGGATTATGTAAAACGTGATTTACTACTCCTAATTGTTGTGAAGGCTGGTTCAGGGCCATGACATTCAGCTGTATAAATCAGCATTTAAGAGCTTTCAGATATGCAGGAAATGGTTACAATCTGCTGGGTTGTATTAACCCTAAAATCATTCTTAAAAGTATTTACATTCTGTCCATCACTTCACTATCTAGACAAGACAGTACAAGCCCTAAATCAAGTCAATAATATTCCCCATGCGTTGGGAAGCAAATACCCCACACCACTCTGCTTCTTCACCATGATCTTGAAGGATGCAGACAGTGAACACATTAAGGAACGCATAAGGTGCTTTTCATACATCACATAAATGCAGCTTAACAAACAATGGAAAGTGATAACCTTATGAGAGGTTTCCACCAGGTGCTGTATGACATTCAAAATGTTGTGAGAGCAGGTGGTTGTGTGATCAGAAAGTTTCCACTTTCTCTCTGACAGAAGTTGATTTAAGCCCCTTAGGGGTAGGGACCTTTCCGTAACTATTGATCATGGCACGATATAAATAAATAAATAAATAAAATATATCATCTGAACTACTTTGTCTTCATCTGAAATATTGGAACAAGTTATAACCCTATGAGCAACTGCTCAAAAACGCATTGCCTGTGGTGACTTTTCAGGTTGTTATCATGGAGGTAGCATGTATTATAACAGTCCAGACGTCACACAGCACTGACGGAAAGTCTCACAGGGTTACCACTTGATGCTTTCCGTGGCTTGTAAGGCCATATATCTGAAAACACCCTCACTGAAAAGCTGCTCCTTTTTGTTTTGTTCTGGTTTTGGTACTCAGATCTCCGATATCAATTTCATTAGGACAAATTATTAGGGGGTTTTGCAATGTAAAAAGTTGTAGCCTGTCTCTAGGACCTCTCTCAGTCCAAAGTCATTGCCAATTTGCCATGGTCCCAGGAGACAGACCTATAGGACTGACATGAATAATTTGTACCAAAAATTGACAAATTAAGTCTATACTTTTCTTCTTCAACAGAGAGGATATGAAGTGCTATTTGTGTCTATCTTCATCTTCCAAAATAAACAATTGTTTCCACTGTATTTCAATATTTTGGATTGGTCACTTTGGTATTCCATCCATCCTATTTAGCACTGCTGCACACCAAACAGCTGTTAATAACAATGGTACAATAGCACTGTTGTGCAACTGACTGGTGTGCAACAGCACTAAATTATACCAAACAAAGGCAGGAAGGAATACCAAAGTGTCCAAACCAAATTACGAAGTGAAGGAATGAATGCCATAATACTAAAATGACCAAACCAAAATACCAAAGTGAGCAAAATGAACAAAGAAATGAATATTCTTGACGTAACCAAGCCAAGCGCGTGTACCTGGGACCTTGCATCTTCGTGAATGTTACACTCCTTGTCTCTCCCTCTGTTCCCCTTCCTTCATCTCCCCTCCACCCTCTGTCTCTCAGATTGTAAGCCCTAGGGCAGGGACCGTGTCTCTTCCATTACTTTGTAAAGCACCAGGTACATTGCTTGCACTATATAAATGCTTGCTTCTAATAATAATAATAATAATAATAGTAAATATGCAGACAAGAATTGTTCAGATACTCCATTGCGTATCTGACTATGCAAATAATCTTCGCAAACACAGAATGGTATATTTGTTTCAGCCCTACATTAAACACACTCTGGAAGGACATAAGTTGAAGTAAAGTGTATTAATAAAGCTAAAGGAGAGAGAGGGCAGAAAGAAATCTTTCCATCTCAGTTCCCTGTGGAGAGGAATCACCTCTTCATATTTAGAGGTCGCAACAGGGAACTTCCAAGACTGTCAGGGACGGCAACAAGAGGTTAAGAACAGAAGTGCCATGCTGGTTCAGACCAAGGGTCTGTCGAGCTTAGCATCCTGTCTCTGACAGTAGCCATTCTCAGTTGCTTCAGCAAAGTATCCAGCAGGTCATGACAAAGTGATTCATTCCCTGCTGCTCACTCAGAGCTCCTGACAGTCAGGGATTACAATCCCACTATGCTACTGGCTTTGGTCACCTCCTCTAGCAAAAAATTGCACAAGTTAACTGTGCATTGTGTGAACAAATACTTTCATTGTTTTAAACATTTGGCAGTTAGCTTCATGGTGTGTCCCCTAGTTCTAGTACTATTTGAGAGAGTAAACAACAACAGTGATTTGTTCTACTCTACTCATGATTTTATAAACTTCTATCATATGCCCTCTCAGTTGTGTCTCCTCCAAGCTGAAGAGCCCTAACATATCAAGTTTCTTCTTGTACAGGAGTTGTTCCATACTCCAAGTTCTTGATCATTTTTGTCACCCTTCTCTGTACTTTTTCCACTTCTACTATATATTTTTTGAGATCCGGTGACTGGAACTGCACACACTATTCAAGATGTGGTTGTTACAATGGGATCAACATCTATTTATTAGCATACAACATGCCGAAGTTTCCTCATCTTGGAAGCTTAAAACACTAAACAGACAAGAGTTCCCATACAATTAGTATCTTACGTGTTCAAGGTGGGCCAGATCCATGGATCACTCTGGCTGGTTAGAAAGGCAAAAGAGTCCCTCCACTGGTCTGGTCTGTGGATGAGACTCTGCTTCTGGTATCCTGGGCCAGTGAGGGCGCAGAAGAGGAAGGAAGTGATGGCTTCTTGGTTCCTTGGCTCCTAGTTCTTCTCTTTTTTGTCACTCTTTTATAGTCCTGGTTTGGGTGCATGTGGTGTGTGTGAGATAATGGTTCATGCTGATGCTGCAATTTTACAGAATAAGTTCTAGTTTGGCAAGAGTGGCTGGCTCCTGGCCCCTGGCTATTGTTTACTGATTGCCACATATTTACGTAGGCCTCTTAGTCAGATAGCACATGTTTTCCTTAGGCTAGTTAGATATCTGTTGCTGTCAGCTTTTACTGCACACAGGACATTCTGTACTGGAACGTGTTTTCTTACCATCCTAAGCAAGCTCACTCACAGTCACTTTGATCAGGACAATGGCCTATCTCCACATGGTCACACCATAGCTTCATCATGTAGCAGCATTATGATATTTTCTGTTTTATTCTCTATCCCTTTCCAAATAATTCCTAACATTCTGTTTGCCTTTTTAACCACCGCCAGACACTGAGCTGAGGATTTCAATGAATTGTCCACAATGACTCCAAGATCCTTTTCCTGAGTTGTCTCTAATTTCGAAAGCAGGATCATGTAGGTAGAGTTTGGATATTGTTGCCTATCTGCATCACTTTGCACTTCTCCACACTGAATTTTGGTGAGCGGTGTGTGAGGAGTGTGCAGGTTGGTGAATCCTGAGAGCTCTGTGCCAGCTGGTAGCCTGATCAAGGACACCTGTGACCAGTGGGAGCCCAGTATAAGAGACAGTGCTTGCCGACGGGTGCGCAGGTGGCGCACGCCGGGGCCTGTGTGCGCCAGGGGCTGCCCACGCAAGGGCGTGCCCTTGTGCGCGCGACCTTAGGCGAGCCGCCAGGTGCTCCAGGATCTTATCGTCGTGATCTTCACCCCCCGCCTCTATAAATGGCAACTAATAAAAGAGTGTGGCCGGAGGTATCCAACAGCCTGCCTCCACCTTCTAAGGTGGCCAAACAAAGGAGAATGGAGAGCTTTCTGCGTAAGACCTCCCCGGGTGGTGCGGAGCCGGTGAGTCTTTATCCGACCATTTTGACTAGTAATCGTTTTTAGCCACTGCTTGACCTGCAGGACTCTGCACTAAGTCGACCCGGTGATCCTCCCCTTGCCTCACCTTTCAAAGAATTGCTTGGGCCAAAACTTCAATACAAGTTAGAGGGAGAAGGCCCAGAGTTCCCAGCTGGGGAGAGACTTGCTGCTTTTCTGACCGAACATGTTATGTTAACTGCGGAAACCTTGCGGTATATGTTCCTAAAACTTACTCAGTTGCAAGTTAAAATGGACTCCATTGAGGGGTTCACATTTAGGGACAACCCCCCCCCCCAGGTAGATAAAGGGGAGCTGAGGCAGGTTGTGTATTATCCTGCTCCTTATTTAAGGTCTTCCCAGCCCATTGAAATAGCCCCTGTACCAAACCCTCCTTATAATCCAGTAGCCTCTTCATTTCTTTTTTCAGAGAAGGCTGAGCCAGTTAGAGTGTTACCGTGTACTTTAATTTTTGCTATCCTTCCCCTTCACGGCCAGCATTCGCCACTATGGAATACATCCCTTGATGTGGCGGAGCATTTTAGACTACTATTAAAAACTGCGGTAACAAGGCGTGACATTACTTCAGTTGATCAGCTTGTTAATCTGAAGGATAGACAGATGATAATTGTTATCTTTAACTCTCCTTCCTTAATTTCTACAATTCTTGCAAAAAAATATTATCTAGAGTCCAAAGCGATTTTTATTTCTCGTGCTTATCAGGCCACCTTAAAGAGTTTGGATGGGCACACCGAGGACTTATTACAAACAGACCCTAAGTTGGGAAGAGGGTGTAAACAAACTCCCTCTACGGCATTGCTATTACCTATCCCTGGTAAGGAAAAAGCAGCATTTCAGCTGCAGAAGGAAAATCAAAATCTAAATTTAAATCAGTCTTTAGGACCAGTTAGGTCTTGCATGGATAGGGCATCTTTAAGGGAACATAGTATGGAAACTGATCCCCCGCTTGCTCAGGAGCCCATAGTGGGAGCTCAGTCATCAACCCCTAGGATCAAAGAGAGCTTTCCAACTTTGCAGTAGAGCCGCAAGCTCTTTTCTTGGAAAAATTAGAGTCTTTGTATAATCACCTTGGTCAGTTAAGGCCAAGAAATAAATTGCGCAGATCTTTTACATTCCCTCAAAAGGTTGTTTCTAACCCTCAATTCCCCAAGAATGTACAGCCCCATCTGACTATACATTCCCAATCTACTATTCTGTCTCCAATTTGGGGAATTAGTGATCCTGCTGATTTGGATAATGGGAGAGAAGTTTCTACCCCACTTCCTGTGACCTATCCCACTTTCTGTGACTCCTAGTGCCCAGGGTTTTCATTTGGAGGATGAGACATTTGGGAAAGTTAGGGAAAGTTAGGGGCTAGTCTTCTCAACCTGTGCTTTTGACAAATCAGGTTCTACCAACTCAAACAGAACATGGTGTTGTGAGAGCAGGTGGAACCAGGAAACAATTACCAGTATCATCCTTCTTCTTGAACTTGAACCAGCAGCGGAAAATTACTAGGGTCCTCCCTGATGAGGAGTCCTCTGCTGTTCCGTCAGTGGTTCTCAGTTCCTTACCAGGAATAGCTATGAGACCCCACCCTAAGATATCTTCATCTTATAATTTGTGACCAGAAAGTAGAGATACTTCTAAACTTTCCTTTATCTCTTGGAATATTTCTGGGTGGAGGACCTGCCAGCTTGATGTAGATTTTAAAAATTTTTTAGGTGGGTATGATATTGTGATTCTCCAAGAAATTTGGTTATTAGAGAAACCAGGCTGAAGGAGCCATTTCCTTCGAGCCTAGAATTGCTTGTGGGAAATGTCTATATACCTCCAGCAATTTCGTTGTATTATTCCTCTGAAATATGGGTGGAAATGACAAAACAAGTATATTTTGCCATGTGCAATTTTCCGGCTGCTTTTCTGCTGATTGGTGGCGACTTTAATACTAGAATGGGTAACCCGGCTGTACTACAGACATCTTTGATGCTGGATGATTCCTCAGATAGCCCATTTGTCCCCCCTCGCCACTCTTTAGATCAGGTGATAGGCCCCAGAAAGAAATTTATGGATATTAAATTTTGTCAAATTTTGACTTAGTTATTGTTAATGGCTGGGTGGAAGATGATTTAGAAGGCAACTTCACCTTCCACTCACTTTATGGTTCAAGCGTAATTTATTATTTTTTGGTATCTGTTAGTTTTTTTAAAATGTTATTAATTTGTCAGTCGTTCCTACATTTGAAACGAACCATCTTCCAATAACTCTGATAATTGGCGACCCTAAGGTTGGAAGGAAACCCCTTAGTTTCAAGACTCCCACCCCCCTCACAGTTGTTGAGGGAAAGGTTCTGGCATGAGTCAAGTGGTCTGAGGAGCTCAAGAATGCCTTTAATGCATTTATTAATCAACCGGAAATAGTTGAGTTATGTTCAAAAATCTCAGCCCATGGGACTGAAAATGCAACATGGTATGATAAGTTGTTGTCTTCACTGTTGCCATTGGTGACCCGTAGGAGCCCTTCATGTATTGGGACAAATCAACTAGTGAGACCTCCATCATGGTTTGACACAGAATGTCAGACCATGCGGGCGTCTCTTTGTCGTACAGCCAGGAAACTCAGAAATAATCCCTCCCAAGCTCTTAAGGAAAAATTACTAACACTCTGGAAAAATGATCGCAAATCTCTTTCTGCAAAGAAACTTGAATTTCAAAAGACTCAATGGTCTCTATTATTGAGGGCAGCTAACGGCCAGGACTCCAAGAAATTTGGGGACCTTATTCAATCATCTTACCGGGGTAGTAAAGAATCTTATGTAGCCATCCTAGATCCAGAGGCATGGGAAACTTTTTACAAGGCTTTATTTTTTAAGCCTCTTCCTAGAGAGTACAATATTAGTATCGCCCCATGCAACAGATTTGAACGTTGGCAACCAGTAACCCCAGAGGAGATTGTAGATGTTATTCTCCAATTTAAACCTAGAAAGCCCCCAGGGTCTGATTTTGTGACCGCTGAAATATTAAGGAGTGATCTGGAGTGGTGGGCCAATGTATTGACACCACTTTTTTCATCTATAAATGACTCCGGAGATATCCCTTCTTCCTGGCTCAATAGTATTGTCATTCCCATCTATAAAAAAGGTGATCCTCTTATCCCAGGAAACTATCGCCCGATAATCCTATTAAGCACTATTGCCAAATTATATACCAAATTTTTGCTTGGCAAACTGAAGGCTTGGCTGATTGGAAACGATATCATTGAGCCAGAACAAGCTGGATTTCAGGAAGGCAGATCCACGACAGATCATATATTCGTGCTTTCTGCATTATTAAATAAATATGTCACCCGTCAAAGGAAACTCTATCTTTGCTTCATAGACCTTGAGAGGGCATTTGATTCGGTGTGTAGAGAACGACTTTGGGTGAAATTAAATTCTTTATCAATCGATCCTACACTTTTATTTCACACTTTTATTTAAAAGTGTTTATTTCACACTTTTATTTAAAACTTCACACTGGAAATACATTGCAAGTTAGATATTACCCTAATCATGCCCCCACCAAGCAGGTACGGGTAACATGGGGGGTGAGGCAGGGTTGCTTACTGGCCCCTGCCCTCTTTAATATTTATTTAAATGATTTGGTGGCATTTATGAAAACATTGGACACGCATGCACCTACAATCGGCGTCCGGCGAGTCCCAATGCTCCTTTATGCAGTTGACTCCATCTTAATTTCCCAATCATTGGTAGGGTTGAGGTGGTTGATGCAATTATTTGGGGATTATTGTCAGGCTGAAATGTTATATATAAATTACGCTAAAATAAAGGTATTGATTGTAGGTTCCAAGAGATTTCCGAAAGCCTATTCGTGGACTATTAGGGGAAATAAAATTGAACAGGTACGCGCCTTTAAATACCTAGGGGTGATTTTCTCCTCTACTCCTAGCTGGAACCTGCACTTTGAGGCAGTTAGGGACCAAGAAAGGTAATCTTCAGCTGCAATTGTTAAGTACTTTTTTGTCCAGGGGGTCTCTTCAAGGCCAAAACAGTAAGCCAGATATTATATGCGTTTCCAGCTTGGGGTATTCTCTTTTTTAACAAACTAGAGAGTATTCAGAATGGTTTCCTGCGATTGATACTGGGAGTTCCTAGGGGTACTCCACAGGTGATCTTAAGATCAGAAGCACTTTGTTGTCCTCTCGAGTTTTATTTCCTTCAGTCAATAGTCAACTATTGGGCTAAGGTGGTGGTATTCCGCTCCCAAGAAAATTCTCTTTTGGCCTTGGCAGCCAACAGTGGGCTCATGAATTCTTGGGCTAAATCAGTGGAATTGGAAGCCCAAAAATTGGGCCTCTCTTCAGCTGTCTTGAAGTGGGTTGGCCCTAAGGTAACTAAAATTCTTATCAAAAGGAGGCTGCTTGATCAGATATTACAGTCAGAGGGCGCTCTCATGCCTGAACAGAGGGTTGCCCCTGATTATAAACCATTTAACCCTTTGTGCTCTGAGTCCTGTTACCTGTTTGAATGGATGGACTTTAATAAGAAATCAGCCTTTACCAGACTAAGGTGCAATGTTTTCCCTTCGGCACTTCTGGAAGGTCGTTATATGGGCACTTTACGGGATCAGCGGCTGTGTCCTCTTTGTTCCACGGGGGAAGTTGATTCGGTTGGTCATATCCTCCTTCATTGTTCTATATTTTCTGGACCAAGATATAAGTATCTTGGCAGGACTCTTTTGGATCTCAGAGTCAATTATATGCAAAACCTGCTACAGAAGCTCCTTAGCCCTGTCAATTCAGAAACGACAAGGGCTGTAGCGAATTTTTGTCAGGTAGCTATCCGCATAAGACAATTAGCTCTTGCTGACAACATTCAAATAGCCTGGGTATGACATGGTTTTGTGGGTGTTTGAGATGAGTTATCTTTTTTAATTTGGCTTCCAGTCTTTGTTGCTATGTTCTAGCTGGTTGTATGTTTATCTTTGTTTATATTATATTGTATCGTATTTTGATATTGTAATAGCTTCGGCTGCACAATAAAGTCTTTTATACACACACTGAATTTCATCTGCCACTTAGTTGGCCAGTCTCTGAATCTTGCAAGAACCTTGTAACTAGGGATAGCCTTAACGCAGAGCAATCCGGGGCAAGTGGGCTGGGCCCTGCTATTTTCTCTACTTCTGGGGACCCGCATTTTCACCAGGGTGGCAGCCTAGAGCATCAGGCTCTGAAACAGCAGAGAAATGGGAAGAAAAATTGGATCCTTGTTTGTTGGATATTTGTTACTAAGCTGCATGACAAACTCTATGTCATTTCACCATTTTCCTTGCTTGGGATGGGAGTAAGTAGGAACAGTGCAAACCTTCTACCACTTCATTCACTAGGTACTTAATGTAGGTCTCCTTTTCTTAGACCTAGCTTTTCCTTCTCAGTTAAGGAGCATCCCATTTTAATTAAGCTGCTCCTGGAGCTTAAGCTTGGTTGGAACGAATCTTTGTTCCATGTGCCACATAATTCTCTCAGCCAAACCCAGTTGTTAATTACTGAAGTGTTCACTAGCCTAGTATGAACCTCTTTTTTCCTTGAACTGAATGTTGGGTAACAAAGCCTCTATTGTCTCAACGAAGGTGATATTCCTCTCTCAGTGGCAAACCCCCAGCTGGGGAACTGTTATAAAAGAGAATGAGCCTAGTTGTATTCAAATCATCGTATAAAAGACACTCTTTCATCAAACAAGTGGTTTTTTGGGAGGAAAAAAAAATCAAGCAAACACTGGATTTCTTCTTCCTAGAGGAGCTGGTACTTCCTGATGCACCCCCCAGAAATGAGACACGGAGGCATATGATTGGGATTAAATGTAAAACAGAGCAAGAAACGTTGGTGAGATTGCTACTAAGCAATCATGGGTCCAGTATTTTCTATTAATTATATCTATTTATAACAACAGGTAGCAGACTTGGATATGCCCTCCAATGTCTGCCCCAAAACATGTAAGAAATTCCCCTTCGAACAGCTTGCTGGCCAAGGCCGAAGTGGGAGTAACACCCAAGTGGGTTCGAGTAAGGAGAATTGTGCCAATTGGTTTGAGGGCCATGCTTGCTATTGCCCCTGCTTGACACCCCTCCCAGAGGGACGATTCTGGTGTCAGCCATGCCCTGCTTGTCACCAGGTATCGCCTCTACATCTCTTATGGAGATGACTCTTTCTTCTACGCTACAACTACCTAACAAACCCTATTAACCATACTGGACCCCCGCAAGAGTGCGACATAATATTAATTATAAAACAAATTTGATACCCAATTATCTATCTGATTGTATCAATCCAATCATCGCATCGTAGATTTATTCAGCTTGTCGAATTGTATTTATTTATTTTAAATTAGTTGCCAAATAACGTTTACCAATTAGCAATCTCAAGTCCAAATTATTGAATTACTTACACTAGTTTAACTTAGTACAATACTGCAAAGAAGGCGAAACAAAAGGGCATCGCAATAATGCTTGAGGTGCCCTCCAAAATTCCTTCTTGGCCCCCTAACGGCAACCGGTTCATCCTACAGTATTGTAGGGATGGATGGGTGGGTGCTGCCTATTCCAGTGGAGATCAGGGCCAAATAAGACGCCTGCGAGGAGAAGAACGCATGGGCGGTATCGCCTCCTCCCCCCACTAAAATGAGGAGGGGCTACCCCCGCGCCGAACAATCACAGCCCAGCATTGCTGGACATGTGATGCCTGGGCAGCCAATCACAGGTTCCCAGGCCGAACGCACAGGGTTTTCTTGCCCCTTACTGACACCGCCTCTGCGCCAACCCAACCCCGCCCCCCCCGGCCAGTATTTCATGGCGGAGGGCCCTACTTTGTTCTCAATTTGTGTGCTCTTTAGTCCTATGCAACCATTAGATATTGTGATAACAAGCAAAGAGTAGTGATTAGATGAGATATTGTAAATTAGATAGATGGACATAGATACTACGCTACAGCTGTTGCAATTTCCTTCATCTAAATCTCGATGAAGTTGTTGATGGTTTATTGCTTTTCATTCCCTATTAAGCACAAATTTGAAAAGGCTGGATAACAGTGCACCCAAAATGCTAGTACCAGTGACAACTACTAAACAAAGCGATATGAGTTGCAGCGATAGGGGTATTGTTATCTGTTCCCCTCTCTTTCCTAGCTGCTTCATGCGTCGCTGAGTACACAGAAGTGCACATGTACGTTTTCTTAGAGTCAGACAGTTTTCTGCTGTGCTACTTTCATTAATGTTTTAACCTAAAAATCTGCCCCTCATCACTGGGACAAACTTACATGTGATATTCCATTGTGTATTTATTTTAGCTAAAGTAGGAGAAGATAACTATTAAGTTAATGCCGTTGTTGGCTGTAAATTGACATCTTGAGATCCTAATGATTTTAGAGCAGATATAAATAACAAACCTGACAAATGCAAATAAACAACTTCTAAACAGATGCTGGATACTATTTTGGGCTCAGCAAAATATATTTTTTTCAGAACGTTTCTTTTTCTGTTGAGAAATTATCTGCTCTCTCTATCAGCCACGGCAAATTCATTTTAGGCTACAATACATGTATACTTGGGACTCTGTTCTTTAATTTCCATTGTGTTAAGAAATGCTTCCTGACAAAACATTATTCTGCAAATGTGCATATATCATGGATGATCTTTCCAAACTCAGCAGTGTAATGAGATCAAGCTGATACATCAGGAAATCCCAAATCATTAGGACATTAGGTGGCCTAGCAGATGGCCCCAGTCATGGCCCCCTTCATTTCTGTTGCCTGTTTTCATCAACTGTAATTTCAGTCTAAAACTGTACAGTGAGGGGAAACTAGAGAATGATACTGAAGGGTTGTCCTGCAGCTTTGAGTTGGAATCATCCATGAATTTCATTAAGTGGCCTTCTGAATTACACAAACTGTCTGCAGGATGCTGATAACTGTACTGTTTTCCATGTGCTTCAGACTTTACCTAGGGGTAAAACACTGTTGTTTAGATCACACCACACAACTCATTTATCAATGTTTTTTCTACTGTGTTACTATGGAAACTTTGCCCCTTCAAAAAATATTAAGAGTGTATGCTGTTTTACAAATTCATATAAGCAGCATGAGTACACTTGGTCAAACCCAAACTCTATTTTAGGTTAATCACACATCTAACTGATAACAGCACATTTTGTCCCATTTAACACTTTTCTTTATGGCAATTTCTGGCTTAAGAAGGGTGAAAACGTTTCCATGGCTGTCCATCAGCTGCTATAATGAGATTCTCCCACTCAAAGTCTCTTTAAAGTTCCTCTCCTCACTCACAAAAAAGAGGCAATCTTTTATTTGTTTCCTCTGGGGTTTATTACTGTGAAGTTACTCAGCTGGAGCCCGCTTATAGGTTTTGTGACACAAAATGAGTTTTTTAACCAGTGCCTTCAATTCACTCATTTTCTTGAGCAGGTGAGATGAGAAATGCTTAATGTATTGTCATTTGCTTTTGCAAAACCATACAGTGGAACAGCCAGGCTTAAGTGCTTTCTAAAAACAGGGCTGGTAAACATTTCTTCAGAGTAACAGGAAATTGTTCTTTTATTTTAAGATTATGCCCTTTAAAAATAATAAACTTCACAACCATGCGTTCCCTCTATAAAGCAGTCTCACAGTAACAGAGTCATCCTTAGGTTCTGAAGGGTCCCCCAAGCGAAAGTAGCACAATAAGATGGAACCAGCACTATGCTAACACTGGGGGAAAACAAACATAACGCGGTCCTGTTATGGCCTGCTGTGACCCGGGACTCATCGCATGCGTGTTCCTGCATCGCCAGAGGTTGGCCCAGGACAGCCCTGGAACAAGTAGGTAGCTGGCCTGGAATGTGTCCTTCCGAAGGTTCCGGGGCCCATTCTGGCCCAAGGGCCGTCCATGCGAGCCCCAGTGCATCTGTTCAGCCCCATCATACCTACCATGGGGCGGGGTGTGGGCAGGGCTGCCCCCCCATCTGTTGTAGGGCCCCCCTACCATGGTCATGCAGGTGGTGGGACAGTTCTCCTGGTGGCTGGCACATTTGTTCGTTGCCGCCCACCAACCTAGAGAGGTGCCACCGTTTCCCACCACAGACTGTCGGAGAGCCGGCATGCCACCTGTACATCTGATTTTACCCACTGACAACTACATCTTAAGAGAATATTCTTCAAGAATGATCTTCCCCCTCTGTTGCTAAATTTCTCTCCTATAAAGAAGGAATAAAACCTGATTTACAGTGGCTTCTTATATTGATGTTCACTTTCAGATCAAAGACATAAAAATGTTTACAAATGTTTAAGCAGTTCAGCCTTTCAACATATCTGTATCCCTTTTTACACAGACGCACACACCCCCTTGCCAACGTGTGCAACAGTGTGGGCAGGGGGAGTGTCCGTCTGTCCGTCAGTGGGGTTGGGTGGGGGTTCGTGCGTGTACACTCCCGTGCTCCACCCACCTACACCAATCCCCCATGCACGGAGGCATTGGGGAAAACAGGTGGAGGTGGGTGGGCTGCCCACGTGCTGCTGTCCCGCCATGGCATCCCCCCATTCTCCCCGCACCGCAGCATCTCTCGGCTCCATGTAAAATGGGCCTGTAAGAGAGACCTACGGTTTGGTAAACCAAGACCCAGAAGGGTTGACTTTATCATGACTACATAGTGATTATTTATTTTTTGATTTATTTTATTTCTTTATTTACAAAAGATTTGTAGCCCGCACCTTCTTGCACATTGGCAACCCGGGGTGGCATACAGTATAAAATATAACATTAAAATACAATATCATAAATATAAATAAAATGGGCACATAAAATAAACATATAAATAGTGGCTAACCAATACCCTCCAACCCTACCCCCCATTATGCATGTGCGGTACAGCTGCTAACCTAAACTGATTCCCTCTGGACTTGGAGCCTGCTATTCTTTAACCAAGTTACCAGAGAAGTGAAGCAAAACAAAGCAAGGCAAGACCTCAGTTCATAGAGGTCTCTGAAATCCCTGCTCTCGGGCCCCAGACATTCTCACTTGCATCCAGCGGCTTCACCAACCTCTGCCCACCTGCAGTTTGCATTTATATTGCCCCCCTTCCTAAGTCAGGATCCTCTGCTGAAGTCACTCCAAGGCCCAATACTCCCCTCCTTTTGCAAGTAATCCTCCTCCAGGGTTGAGGCTGGCCTGGAGAACATAACGGGGAAGAGTCAATATGGTTTTCGCAAAGGGAAGTTATGTGCCTTACTAATCTCTTGGAGTTGAGCAGGGGGAGGGTGGTGAACAAGCATATGAGCAGGCTGATAAAGTGTATCTGGATTTTCTGAGTGTGTTTCATAAGTTTCCTCATGAGAGACTCTTGAGAAAGCTAAGTAGTCATGGGACAGGAGATGGTGTCCTGTCATGGATTGGTAAATGGTTAAAGGATGGGAAACAAAAGGTAGCTCTAAATGCTCAATTTTCACAATGGAGAGAAGTAAATATTGGGGTGTCTCAAGGATCTGTACTGGGACCAGTGTTATTCAATATATTCCTTAATGACCTGGAAAGGGGAGTAAAGAGTGAGGTAATCAAATCTGCAGATGACACAAAGTTATTCAAGAAAGTTAAGACTGGGGCCAGCCTTAGTATTTGCAGGGCTGAGGGCAAAGATAAAATGTCAGGGCCCTGATGGCCCTGTCCCCTCCCTCTAATCCGACTTCTTGGGGACACCCTTTGTGGGCCCCTAGAGATTTTGGAGCCTTGCTGGGAGGGGATGGGGGCCCTGCATCCCCTGTGCAAACATTAAGTAGTTTGTGAATGAAATGATAGAGGGTTTGCACTGATCCTACCTACTCCCATCCCAAGCAAGGAAAAATGTGAAATGACATGGGGTTTATTGTGCAGCTTTAGTAACAAATATTCAACAAACCAGGATGCAATCCCCTCCCCCCCCCCCCCCCCCATTTTTCTGCTGTTTCAGAACCCGATGCTCTAGGCTGCCGCCTGCTGCTCTATGACATTGCCCCGGGCAATCCCCCACCAGAAGCAGAGCTGCAGTGACCGTCCACTGAGTAGACAGACCACAGCTCCACCTCCAGCTGGTGCCCAAGGTTTGGGTGGCCTGCCTTTAGACGGACGGGCTGCCTGGGTGTGAGGTGGAGCAGAGCCATGGTTGTCATGCATATAAAAGCATTCATTTTGGCATTACAGTACATTTCCTGTTTGCTCCTGTTGTACTCATTCTGTCCCATTATGCAGCTGGTGACTAGTAACAGGGAGCAGGTCGTACTTGAGGAGTTCAAGGAGAAGAAAAATCAACAGCCCAAATTTCTTCATTCACTCAGTGAGACTGTCTAAAAGTTAGAGGAGAGAAAGTTGTACTTTTGAGTTTAATAATTTGTTTTCAATCCAGATACTATAGTGGTGACTGTTTAGTTTACTGTAGAAGTGCCAGTAAACTATATAAGTAAAGTCTTTTGGCTTCATTTTTGCAAGAATGGAGGTACATACAATAGAGGATTTCAACTGCATGGAAAAGCAAGCAGAAGAGTGGACCTTGTATGCAATTTTGAAAAGCAACCATGAAGACTAGAGTGTACAAAGGGAGAAAGAAAGTAAAAATTAGGACTGAATGAGAAACTTTTTTTTTTCTCGTGAAAAAACATGATTTCAAGAACCAGGGCTGCGATCTCACAAGATCTTGGTCCCAGAACGAGTTCTCGGGTGAGAACATATATATATATATATATATATATATATATATATATATGGCCACTGGATTGTTTTGCACTTGTGCAAAATGGCCACCGCCCTTAACCAAAATGGTGGCAATAGCGTTGCATTTTGCTTAATAAATGACTGCAAAATGGCCACTGTCCCTACCAAAATGGCAGTGACGCTATTGCTACCTTTTTCTTTTAGGGTAGCAGCCATTTTGCACATGCATAGTCCGTTGCCCTTAACCAAAATGGTGGTGACCATTTTGCACATATGCATGATTTTTTAAAATAATTTTTAATTTTATTTTCTTGCTTTTGCCATATCTCAATTCAGCCCTAGTAAAAATCAAAGTATTCATGATTGTTATACAAAGTCCTGAAAAAGCTCACTTAAAATTGCCTGTGTAACACTAGGTAATGAATCTTTGAAGAGACTCACTTGTGGATGCCCTCGATCTAAGGTTGAGTTTTCATGTTTTAACCCTGCAGTTGGCACAATATGTCCTTGCTGCTGCTGCATCATTGACCCCTTCCCCCTTTACCTACCTACCTCCAGTAATATTGGACAGTGCAAAAATAAATGCC
Organism: Sphenodon punctatus; assembly: GCA_003113815.1. Lineage (NCBI taxonomy): Eukaryota > Metazoa > Chordata > Lepidosauria > Sphenodontia > Sphenodontidae > Sphenodon > Sphenodon punctatus. The sequence goes on along the minus strand of QEPC01001706.1, from coordinate 933,013 downwards.
TTCTCTTGGGATGTACTGTCATCATGTGGGAATGATTTAAACAAATGAATAAGAAATTCAGATTCTGCTGTGAAAAAATACTCTGCTTTTCAAAGTAAAAACATGAAAAACTTCTGCTTGGCAACTTCTTCTAGTGCTATTTTCATCAGTGCTAGTGCACTGCAAGAAACATCGCTTGCCTGACTGACTGTCACTGAGGGTGTTTTCATATGTGATGAGACCACAGATTTCCGTGCTTATTTTAAAAGGGATCCAGAGGTGATCCTGGAAACTACAGACCAGTAAGCTTGATGTCTGTGCCAGGCAAAATGGTGGAAACTATCATTAAGAACAGAATCGCTGGGCATGTTGATAAACATGGCCTAATGGGGAAGAGTCAGCATGAATTTAGCAAAGGTAAGTCATGCCTCCCTAATCTGTTAGAATTCTTTGAGGGTGTAAATAAGAATTGAGGGTGGAATTCTTTGAGGGTGTAAATAAGCATGTGGACAAGGGAGACCTGGTAGATATAGTGTACCTGGATTTTCAGAAAGCATTTGATAAGGTCCCACATATAAGACTCTTGAGAAAATTAAAAAGTCATTAAAGGTAGTTAAAACACGAGCAGACTGTGAAGAACAGGATTTTACGAGACTGGGTGCCTGGGCATCTAAGTGGCAGATGAAATTTAATGTGAAATTTAATGTGAAATTTAGTGATGCACGTAGGGGAAAATAATCCAAACTATGCATACACAATGCTGTGTACTAAGCTAGGATTTACCACTCAGGGAAAGGATCTGGGAGAGATTGTGGACAATACACTGAAATCTTCAGCCCAATGTGCAGCAGCAGTCAAAAAAGCAAACAGAATGTTAGGAGTTATTTGCAAAGGGATAGAGAATAAAACTGAGGATGTCATAATGCCTCTATACAAA
>QEPC01001706.1:890818-931901 GCA_003113815.1 Sphenodon punctatus | reverse complement strand
CTTGACAAGCTGGGTCTCTTCAGCTTAGAGAAGAGAAGACTGTGAGAGGGGACATGATAGAGGCTTATGAAATCTTGAGTGATATGGAATGATTAGATAGGGAATGGTTATTTGCCCTCTCAAATAGTACTAGAACTAGGGGACACTCCATGAAACTAACTGCCGGCTGATTTAAAATAAATAAAAGGAAGTATTTTTCACTCAACGCATAATTAACCTATGGAATTTGTTGCCAGAGGACATTGTCAGGGCCAGTAGTATAGCTGGGTTTTTAAAAGGACTGGATAAGTTCTTAGAGAGTAGGTTCATTAATGGCTATTAACCAAGTAGCTTACAGGATGAATTTCTTACTGTCGGGAGCTGGGAGTGAACATCGGGGAATGGATTGCTCATTGTGACTATTGGTTCTTCTCCCATGCAATCGAGATTGGCCACTGTCAGAGGACAGGATGCTGGGCTTGATGGACCGTTGGTCTGACTCAGTATAGCACTACTTATGTTCTTATGCTTTTGTAAGCATGGAAATTCGTGTTCTCATTATGGCTGAAATCAGCCGCCAGATGCTGGCCTGGGCCAAAACCTGGATTTGCATGAGCCATAGTGGTGCTTAGCCTAGACTGTTCCTTGGGACCATCCCAGAGCTAAGCGCTCATGCAAAGGACTCCAGACCAGGGTAAAGTGGGCTGTCATATTTGTTGGCCTGCTTGCATGTACCTCAGTCCAGGTCCACGGTGGTTCTGAGCAGCCATGGCAGCCTCATAGGCTGGGAGGAACAGGACACTCCTGGCATCATGGAGGGGCAGGACACTCCTGGCAGCGTAGGGGTGAGGTCATGTGGACACACGTCCGCATGTCTCCCCACCCCCTCCCCAGCCTGGCCCACCGTCACATTTGTTCAGTGACTGGGCCAAATGCTGCCCAGAGTGAGGGCCCTCACTCTGGGCAGGATTGAAGCATGGCATCACTCAGCACTGTCACGTATGAAAGCACCCTGAGATTCATATGTTGTGCTTGTGTAACTTGCTAAAACATCTGGGAGGCAAACACTACTTAAAACAGGGTGAAAACAAATGAGATGGGGGTGATCTGGATCCCCTGTCCACCCCAGGGAGGGCCACCACAGCAGTCACACTTTGGGCTGGTGGGAAGGGTAGTTCATATGAGCAGCTGTCCCCCCTCCCGGGAATCCGGGCGTGGGAACTTTCATTACAAGTCCGTCAATGACATAGGTTGGCCAAGGAGCCATGGGTTGACTGTCAGACAGATGATCAGTACACTCACCCAGACTGGGTGAGTGTGCTTCTCTGAGCCCCCTGATCAGTTGTTTGGCAGCCTGGGTGAGTGTGCTCCTTCAGACTCCACTGATCAGCAGTTTGGTGCACTCACTTGGCACAGGTGAACACTCTCCTTCCTCACCCCCTCCCCCCCAAAAAAAATCAGGTGCTTGGTGTCTTAAGTGATGTGCTCCTCCAGAGCACACCCACACACCCACCAGCTGTTTGGTATCTGAAGTGAACATGCTCCTCTGGTCCTGGTCCTCGGACCTCACCTTGTGGCAGGGCTGGCTGGGTCTAGCAGACAGAAGGGAGCACATTAGTCCAGATTAGTCCAGCTGAGCGAGCCTTAGCCCACGCTGCACTGCCAACCTACTCCAGAAGACGTGTCTGGTAGCAGCCGCCCACCAGCGGCAACTGTGGGCAAACATCTGGCAACTACCAAACTGACAAGCAGATGACTCGGGTTACTGTGGGCTTGTCTCATTTGTTCAGCCCTCATCTTCCGTATAAATACCCTTCCAAACCAGCATGCTGATATCACATTGTTAATTCTCTGGCAATCCAGACATACAACTTTGGCAATGGAAAGTTTGACTGGGGAGATATTTTGCTGTGAGAACATTCTGATGAGGAGGTGATTTCTGTCATATAGACTAACCATGTGCTGGTAATCTTTGTAACACTCCTACAAACTGGAGGGCATAGCCATCAGGCTGGTAGCTATTTACTGGATTTAGGTAGCACGTGACATATGTTCTTCATACTTTCTTTTTCTTTGCTCCTAACAAAATCTTTCATAATACTGTTTCATTTCAGCTCCACTCAAGATCTTTGTTGACTGCTTTGTGTGTATTTATTCCACAAGTAGTCTTTGAGCTTCGACAGTGTACCAAATTAAAGGTCAAGTGAAAGGTCACAATTTACACATCAAATACATTTTGCAAAACCAATCACTTTCTCAAATGAAAGGCTAGCTTAGACTAAAAACAAACAGCCCCTTTTCTACTGAAATACTTTTGGCCTCTCATCCCTCTGTTTATGGCTTTGCTGCAAACCAGGAAAGCCAAGCTTATATGAAAGAAAACAGTGTGAAAGTTTTAGTGGCTGTTGAAGAATCACATTGTAAATATTATTCCATGAAATACATCGCCTAGGGGCACAAGATTGCCAATCAGCATGACAGAGACCTACCTTTAAAAAGACTCAACAAAGTGAACTTAACAATAGCAAGGAAAGGTAAGAGCGAGCACTATAATAGTTATAATAAAAAGATAGATATATCTGACCCCTGGGTCTTGAGTTGTGGTTTCCCCATACTAGTAAATGAACATTAAGGATAGAGAGTGATATCATGGGACAGCCATTTATCTTCTTGAAATCAGTCTGTGGAAGGAGAGCAAGCTCCATATAGACTCCAACTAAGCTTCCATCTTTGCGTCCCCATCCACCTCCAACGAGGAGAAGCTTACACCCTCCACTTCGCACTGAGGCAGCCTGCACATCCATACCACCACCCAGAACTGGTGCAGCCCAACTACTTTGAGGAGACGCCTCCTCCTAAGCAGCACCAGAGACACAGTTCCTACAGCCCCTCTGCATCGCAATGGGAACCTGATTATCCAGAGTCGTCTGAGGTATGGAAAAGGCAAGCTCCACATGACTGAGTGTCTGGCTATGCCCCTGTATCATGGCAGCCCCAACTATGGCCCATTTTTCCATCAGGAGCCCAGATGGTACCATCCCTGGCCATGGCACAGGAATTGCGCTATCCTAACCCAATGTACCTTGGCCCGGGATGGCACAGCAGAAATTTTGACCTTCCCTCTCCTGCCTATGAGAGATCCAGGAGCCGTAGCAGATCCCCCTCCCAGGATAACTTATCACCATCCCACAACAGGCCATCATCCTCTGCCATAGACCGAGACAACATAGAGAAACCATCCCCCCACCTCCCCAAGGGCGTTATAGTGACACTCAGATTCCTCCACAAGGGGGGCTTCTATCAAGTCAGCAACCCCAAGCTCATTCTACACTCGCTCCACTTCTGTTGCCCCAACTACCAACCATGGCCATCAGAACTGCAGAACACTCAACCGAGCCCTATGCCACGGCCATCAATACCGGGGACAGTACCATCAGCACCAAAGGACCCTCGAACAGCGGGACATTCTGATCAAGTTTTATTGCACTCCCTGCTAGGGAATCAGAACCAAGGACAGCTCTCATCTCAAAAGTCAGCAGCACAGTCTAAGAAGTCTCACACTTCAACTTCTCCACAACAGGATGCACTCACTCCACTGCCCAGTGACAGCATTTCAGACCCAGCTCCAATGCTAGCGACAGAGGATGTGAAAAAACTTCCAGGTTATGCTACCCCACCTCTCCCTAGCATTGCTTCAGATACCCATCATGGTTACTCGGGAAGCCTCCTTTGGCCCAGTCTTTGAAATCTTAACTGGGGGAGTCAGAGGATGCATAATGCTCCCATTATTCTAGGAGCTTATGGAACCTTCCAAATCTGCTTGGACAACACCATCCTCCTCTGCAACTATCAATAAGCTGGCTGATGCTCTATATCAAGTGGTTCGCAACACCATGACGTTTTCACACCATCCTTTGCCTAACTCCATGGTGGTTGCAGCTACAACCAGTAGACCTTCATCGGGGGCAGTAAGAACCTCCCCCTCAGACAAGAAGGCTGCCATCTTGATATCCTTGGCTGCAAGGTCTTCTCAGCAGCTACTTTGACCCTACGAATGGCAAATTATGCAGTTGTAATGGCTGCTTACCAACACCCTACGGACCAGATCACTGACCACCTCAGACCCAACAGAAAGGCAGGCGATTCACACAGAAGGCACACAGCTGGTGCAGTTCCAGCTCACCACCATGATACATAGAGCAGACTGTGCCATAAGATCAGTGGCTACATCAGTGATCATTTGGCACCATGCCTGGCCGCGGTCTACAGCCCTCACGCCAAACAATAAGGCTAGATCTGGAGATCTCCCATTTGATGGAGAGAGCCTGTTCTCCAAAACAACTGACAAGACCCTCCAAAATATAAAAGATACATGCCAGACATCAAGGGCACAAGAAGTAGCCAGGCAACCTAAAAAAAATCCCATACTGAACTTCGCCTGTCATGACTTACTACCGCCAACATACACTATTGTTCCACCAATACAGGTTTGTGCTCTGCCAGCAAACCTCCTCACAGCAATCCTATCAGGCTAATGGAAGAAAATTCCCCAAAACAAGACCTAAATCCAGGCACAACCAATCTTCTTCATCAGCCCAGCCTCAGTCGCGTGTTTGAGGATAGCCAGGTCAAGTGCAACAAACAAGCCAAAACCCCTTTCAAGGACATACTCAGGCCATTTTACTCTGCCTGTGCAAATATCATTTCTGACAAATGGTCTTTGAGATAATACAATTGGACTATTTCATCCAATTTGAGTCTCTTCCTCCCCCTCCCCTCCCCTTTCCCTCCTTAGGGGGCAGAGGCATGAGGCCTATCCTTGATTTGTAACATCTTAACAAATTTGTTAGGCAATTTAAATTTCATATGGCTTCCTTATCTTCCAGCCTCCCAGCTCTACAGACTAATTGTTGGCTTGTGGCACTTGACCTAAAAGATACCTATTTTTATGTTAGTAATAGATGTTCACACCAGAAATTTCTTTGTTTCATTGCAGATGGAAGGTGCTTCCAGAATTCTGTGCTCCCGTTTGGCCTTTTTACTGCCCCTAGAGTATTTACCAAATGTATGACCCCGGTCGAAGCAGAATTATTAAGAAGAGGGGTTACCCTTTATCCCTACTTGGATGGTTGGTTAATCAAAGCAAACTCAGCTACTGTCCTGCGATGTCATGTACACACCACCATTGACCTCCTTCAAGAATTGGGACTACTCATAAACTACCAAAAGTCCCACCTCACACCTAACCAAGTCCTTCCCTTCAGCAGGGCAGTTATATTAATCACAGCAGAGAATAAAGCCTACCTACCAAAAGAATACTTCCTAGCCATCAAAGACATGATAACACTAATTCACCGGCAACCAAACAGACAGGTTAGATCCTGCACCTTATGGGTGTCTTCACATCCACCACAACAGTCACGCCATATGCAAGACTACAGCTTCACCCCCTCCAAGACTGGTTGCGAGACAATTACACGGTCCGCTTGGCCAGCCTCTCCAAGAGACTGACTCTTCCCAACAAAATTATCCACTCTTATGTGGTGGACCTCACCATTGAATGTCCCAGTGGGCACCTCATTCTACCAACCAGATCTGGAGGTGACAGTCACAACTGATGCCTCCCTAGAGGGATGGAATCCACACTGCAGTGGCCTAACCACACAGGACCATTGGTCACATGAGGAACAGGTCCTTCACATTGGTGTCCTAGAGCTCAGGGCAATCCACCTTCACTTCGAGCCTTCAGACCTCAAGTGAATGAAAAGGCAGTACAGATTGTCATGGACAATCTAACAGCAATGCATTATCTAAACTAGGCCTGAAACTCGGTATTCGGAATTAATCCGTTTTTATCATATCCCAGTACTCAACTCGGTTTTACTCAGCAACTCTTCTCCTGCTGGAGGAAGCCAGAAATAGCCCTATTTGCCAACAAAAACAACCACAAGCTCCCCCAAGTTCTGCAGCAGAGGGGACATGGTGCGTGGATCCATCTCCGTTGCCTCAGCGATCATCTTGTCCGGTCTCTATTCTCCATTTCCTCTCATCCCAAAAAAGATTACAGGGAGCAAGCCAAACTAATCATGATTGTTCCAGAGTGGCCACGCCAGACATGTTACACGCACCTAAAAACGATAGCCAAGGAGATGTGGACCTTGCCACTCGAGCCAATCTTATCTCCCAACACAGAGGTCATCTACTCCACTCAGCTCTGCGCTCCCTCTATCTCACGGCATGGCATATAGGCTAGCCCAGTCCGATGATGATCTTTCCACCAACATCCTCAATGTCATCATTAATGCCAGGAAACTCTCCACTAGAAGGATGTATGCTGCAAAGTGGAGATGATTTACAACCTTGTGCAACACAAACAATCTAGACTTACAACAAGTAACCTTACCATCCATACTTGCCTGTCTCCTCCAATTGCATCAGTTGGGACCCTCATTTTCATCCGTTAAAGTCTATCTCACAGCACTCTGTGTACTTAACCCATCCCCAAAGGAAGACATTATTTTCAGATGACCTCACAAGAACCTTCCTTAAAGGTCTCATGAACCTCGAGTTTCAGCCCTGGTTTAGATAATACCCACCAGCATTTTCTCCCGACCCCCGCAGGACCTCTCTCTTGTGCTCTCCAAGCTCATGCTACTGCCATTTGAACCATTAATTATTCATTATTATTATTATTATTATTATTAATAATAATAATTATTATTATTATTATTATTATTATTATTATTATTTTATTTATTAAAGATTTGTTATCCCACCCCCTCCTGCCAAAGGCAGTTCAGGGTGGCGTACAATATAAAAGCATTTTAAAAAATACATACAACTTAAAACAATAAACCCATCTATCCCCCCCCCCACCCTATCCCATCAGTCCCCCTACCTGTCTCTCTCACCAAACGCCTGGTGGAACAGTCAAGTCTTACACTGACACCTGAAGAAGGGAAGCCCCTGGGCCAGATGAACCTCTGCTGGGAGGGAGTTCCACAACCGAGGTGCGGTGACCGAGAAAATCCTCTCCAATGTGCGCCCCCTCCCCCCCCGCCGAACACGGGAGACCTCCAAAAGGGCGCCCCCGGCCAACTGCAATGGCCGTTCCAGAACCTGGGGAATGAGATGATTCTGCAGGTAGGTGGGGCCCAGACTGTGTAGACCTTTAAAGGTCAACACAAACACCTTGAATCGGGCCCGGTAGGCAACTGGCAACCAATGCAGAGAATGGAGCACCGGTGTTATGTGCTCTCAGCGGTCCGTTCCCATCAGGAGATGGGCCACCACATTCTGCATCAGTTCCAGCCTCCGGACCGTCACTTTGGGTAGCCCCGTGTAGAGTGCGTAATCAAGCCTTGAGGTGATGAAGGCATGGATGATGGTGGGGAGGTCACAGTCTGAGATATAAGGCCATAACCATCACACCAGATGTAATTTGGCAAATACACTCCTCACCACAGCTGCCATCTGGACATCCAGGCAGAGCTGCGAATCGAGGAGCACTCCCAGACTACGAACTTGAGGAACCAGGACAGGGCGCATCCCATCAATGATGGGGGCCTCCACTCTCTCGGCCCTCCCCAGTCCCCACCAGCATCACCTCTGTCTTGTCAGGATTCAACTTCAGGTGGCTCATCTTCATCCAGTCCCGCACAGCTGTCAGACATCGGGTAAGCAACGAGACTGCGGTGCCCGAGTCTGCTAAAAACGAGAGGCAGAGCTGTGTCTCATCGGCATGTTGATGACAACACATGCCAAACCCTCTCATGACCTCACCCAAAGGCTGCATATACACGCTGAACAGGAGGGAGGATAGAATAAAACCCTGTGGAACCCCACACATGAGATCCTGGGGCGCAGATGTACAGTCACCCAAGACCACACAGTGAGTCCTACCAGCCAGGAACGAGTAGAACCATTCAAGAAAGGTCCCCTCCCCACCCCAGCACGATCCTGCAGCTGAGTCACCAACAGCTCATAGTCAGTGGTATCAAAATCAGCTGACAGATCTAACAAGACGAGAAAGGTCGACTTCCCCTTCTAAAGCACAGCGCAGGTCATCGACCAAGGCCACAAGCACAGTCTTGGTGCCATATCCTGAATGAAAGCCAGACTGCGAGGGGTCCAGGAAACTGACCCGGTCCAGATGGTCCCAGAGCTGCTGGGCCACCGCCCGCTCAATGGGTGTTTTCAGACATGACGCTAACCCCAGTTCAACCACAGTTCAACCACACTTGAACATTCCTCATGCATGTTGCAGGGCTGCATAGGGCACCAATACAGCCCTGCAACATGCATAAGAAATGTTCAAGTGTGGTTAAAGTGTGGTTGAACTGGGGTTAGCGTCATGTCTGAAAACACCCAATAACTCTTGTGCACTTAACCTACAAGGTTATTTTTCTTGTGGCTATCATATCCGCCCGCAGGGTAGGTGAATTAGCTGCACTGAGAGCGCTTCTCCACCTTATCTCCTCTTCTACTCGGAATCCAGCTTAGGACAGATCCTTCCTTCTGCCCCAAAGTAATGTCTTTGTTTCACCTCCACCAGACTGTTACTCTTCCTGTTTTCTTTCCTCAGCCACATGCTTCCACTGTAGAATCTGCTCTTCATACCCTTGACGTTAGACAGACCATAGCATTTTATACTGAATTCACTAAAACCCTCTGTAAGTAAGTCAAACTTTCTCTTTATTGTCCAAGTGGGGGGAGGCCCTGGCATGAAGCTGTCTTCAGAATCTAATATCATCACTGCATGTATCTCATTATGCTATCAGCTTGTGGGGAGAGAAGTACCTACTAGGGATGGGCGAACAGAACTGAGTTCGGAAATTCGGTTCAGTTCAGAAATTCGGTTCAGAAGTTCAGTTCGGTCAACCGAACTAGTCGGTCTGAACTCTGAGCTTCCGAACAAAGTTCGGAAATTCAGACCCCATTGAACTAAATGGAATATCATCTTTTAGGAATGGGCGAACAGAGCCGAGTTCGGAAATTCAGTTCGGTTCGAAAATTGAGTTTGGTTCAGAAGTTCAGTTCGGTCAACTGAACTGGTCGAGTTCGGTCTGAACTCCGAACTCCCAAACCGCGTTCGCCCATCCCTAGTACCTACCAGACTCAGAGCACACTCAACAAGAGCTGTCGCCTCCAGAGTCGCAGCATTCAGGCATATCCCTATACAGAACATCTGCAAGGTGGCAACTTGGGCTTCCACCGACACTGTGCCCTCGACTTGGCAGCACGTAATGATGCCTCCTTCTGAAAGGCAGTACTGTCTTTGGTCTTCCTGTGACTTCATCCTCCACCTGAAATTACAGGTATACATTCTCCCATGAGTGAGAATCACGGAGCCACTTGAAGAAAAAATGAAGGTTACTTACCGTAACTTAGTTCTTTGAGATGGCTCCATGCATTCTCACTACTCACCCTCCATCCCCTCAGATGTAATATAACAGATAGAGGATTATAAGGAGTGTAGGACTGAAAGGAAAAAAAAAAGATGAACAACATCATTTCACTGTGTGCTTACTAGGCACAGTTCTCATAGTACTCAGATTTGCTCACTATGTGGAAGAAACTGAGGAGATCCCCTCCCCCCCGTTACACTCCAACGCTCTCACAAGACTTCTTGGAGGGTGAGAGAGAAAGGCAGGAGCACTCAGCTTCCAGCAGGACCGCCCCCCCCCCGGTACACTCCAACACTCTCACAAGACTGCTTGGAGGGTAAGAGAGAAAGGCAGGAGCACTCAGCTTCTAGCAGGACCGGCCCCAGGCATGTGCGACATGTGCTATTGCACATGGCCCTGCGGCCAGCTGGGGCCCTGCACTTGCCTCTTCTCCCCCAATGAGTTCTTCTGCCTCCCCTCCCTGGCTCCGGTCCCCATCCTTCACCCGCATCTGCCTCCTAGTAGCACTGCAGCAGCAGCACCACCACCACTGGGACACCAATCGGGCTGGGAGATAAAAGTTGTTTGTTTACAAACAACTCCTCCCCAGTGATCAGAAGGCTATTACCTTGTAAAGAAGGTTCTTTGAGATAGCTCCCAGCATTGGGCATTTTTACACACACATTAAAGTTCTGGATGTTTCGATCTTCTGGGTTTACAAGCCCACAAGTAAGTTCCGGATGCATTTTTCACACACACACTGCCCTGATGCAGTTCCTAGATGCATTCTTCACACAAACACTGCCCTGAGGCAGCCTAAAGTAAACGCAGCTGTAAACGCAGCTTATCGCCCATGCGGGACTGGAAAAGTGGGTGTTGTGAGAAAGTTAGGTGCCATCTCAAAGAACCATGTTTACAAGGTAGCAACCTTCTGTTCTTCGAGTGGCTCCTCACAGGCCATTTTTACATGGCTATGCTGGGGGGGCGCCCGTGGGCATGCTGGTGTGTGGGCGGGGCATGCACACGGCCACACACGCATCCCTGCTCACCCCCCCGCTCATCGACACCCACTGAGTAACCGCCATTTCCCCTGGGTGGGGACAAGTGGGGGTTGAGTGAGGATGCGTGTTAGGCAGACGCACATGCACTTCCACTCACCATGGGCACATGCACCGCATCGTTCGCATGGGGCTCCCCCACCCATGAACACGAAGAAATCTGTGTGTTCATGGGTGGGAGAGGCCTATGTAAAAAGGGCCACATTCTCACAACTGTCTTACTTATATTACCTTAGGTAGGAATTTAGGATGTAAAGCAATATCTTTTCTTTCTTGGAAAATCTGCAGATATGGTTCTGATATTATTATGACTGCTATTTCACTAGCTTTTCTTAATGAAGTTATTGCTAACCCACACCCCATAACCAGTTCATTTGTGCCCCCCATATAATCAGTTCATGCTGCAGCGGGGGCACAAATTAAATAGTTATGGGTGGGGGACAGCATGAATTGATTATATGGGGATGGGGATGCAAATGAACTGGTTATGGGGTGAGGACAGTATAGATAGATAGATAGTCTCTTTTCATGGCATAATGCGCTTAATAGGCTAGCTGCATTTTGGGTGTCTTGTGTGTTTGATAGCAGCACCTCTGTACTAGTCACATCATGTGCATGCACAAGGCACAGGCAGCACTGGAAGCAAGAAGCAACAGGCCCTGGAGGTAGGGGTGGAACACCGGGGAGAATACCGGATTTACTGGTATCGGATCTCCCTGGTACCAGATTTACCGGTATCAGCATACCGGATTTTTAACATTGGCCGCGGTACCAGATTTTTTACATTATGGCTATTATTGTGGCTATTGACTTCAATGGCCGCAATGTAAAAAATCTGGTAAAGCGACCAATGTTAAAAATCCGGTATGCCGGTACAGGTAAACATTGAATTTATCGGATTAAGCCGGTACGCCCAAATACCGGCAATATCAGTTCTCGGGAGAACTGGAATTGCCACCCCTACCTGGAGGCCAGGTTGGCTAAGCTCCCCCTCTCCCCTGCCAGGTAAGGCAGTGGACGCAGTCAGTCTCTCTGTGCCTGCCCAGCTGCCCCTACAGTGGAACCACTCCTGGAGTGGTGGTAGACGCTCTGTTGGGAAGGAGGGGAAGCATTGGGAGGCCATGCTTGTCTATGGCTGCTCGGAGGGATGGAGAATGGGAATTGTTCCTGTCCAGAAGGAGTAAATGTTATGTAAATGTACACATTTGCATAATTAGGTGGGGGCTAATTATGCAAATTAGGCCACGCACCAAGACTTCGCACATGGCCACACAAACCCTGGGGCCGGTCCTGGCTTCCAGAACCTTCTATATGGAAGCATAGTAAGGACTGCTCTTAAAGGGACAGGCTTTCCAGAATGCCAAAGGGCATCACGTGATCCCATAAGTGAGAATGCATGGAGCCATCTCGAAGAACTAAGTTATGGTAATTAACCTATATTTTCTGGGAGCTACAACTAACCCCTCTAGTTTAGCCTTATGCTGTCCTTGTGGACAATTTCCCTCCTGCTTAACCCCTGTGTCTGCAGTCTCTTCTGTTTCCTGAAGCTTTTCCCCTAATCCCCAATAGCCCTGTGTGGACAATCCTCCTCCCAGTTAACCCCTGTGTCTATAATTCCTTTTGTTACCTAAAGTCCTTCCCGCCTGCTTCCCCAGGTCCTAAGTCTTTCCTTCTTGTTTCCCCCAGGTTGTGGCCTCCTTCCCACCTGCCTCTCCTTGAATTCTCAAGAGCCTTCTGCTTGCCTGTCCCCCCTCTCGGGGCCTCAAGCCTTGTTCTCCCTGACCCAGGCACCCCACTTACACCCCAGTGATGATAATTTGTACTAGCTCCCTGAGCTAGCCACTTATGATCCTGAAGGGCTGTTCCACCTCTTCCCCTAGTTGCCTCCTGCGCAGAACTAACATTCTTTGGAAAGTGCCCAACATGTTATAATGGATCAATTCCTTGCTTTTTACTCCCGAAAGTCAGAGGTTACATCCTCCAGTCTGCTGTTGATTATTGTGAGGCAGCATACATCTCTACATGTAATAGCTGAGTGCAAGCAGTAGTTGCAGTGCTGCCTTCTGCTACCATGTTTTCCAGAATCCCAACCTGTGTTAAGTGCAAGAGAAAAGCATGTTTGCACAGAGAGATGACATGGCCGATCGAGTGTGTAAAGGCAGAATGAGTGATTAAAGCCAAAATGAGCAGCTAGATATGCCCAGTAACACCCATAGTTTGAAGATATTCTGTCCTACATGCAGTATGCTTTGTCCTATTAAGGTGATGATTTGCTTCTCTAATTCTGCTACTGACCACTGATGAGTCACTGACGCATATTGCAAATTTGCAGGCGCCAATCCCATGCCCCACACACGCACACACAAGCAACTGCACAGTTTGTGTGCACGCTGCGGGCCCCATGCAGGGGGTGCATGTGGCTTGTGCCTTGCGTGTGTGTGTGTGAAACAACAATGTTGTTTCAGTAGTGACTGTAAATTGCTGGAGTTTTTGCCTTTTCTGATCCCTGCTTTTGCTTTCTTCAGCCTTGCTCCCATGGGTAATGGAGCCTCTGCTTTCCCCAGATGTGTGGCTTATGTAAGTCCATAGGAGGTACATATGACCTTCCTTCTAGCAAAAATGATTCAGCATTGATATAACAAACAAAACTTGCGTGGCAACTGCTACCCTGTGGGGGTGTTAATCAGGGTCCACACATGAAATACTCCATAAGACCACAGTTTTTTTAAGAGGCAAAGGATTTCTATACAGTTAACAATTAAGTTCGTCTGTTTAAAATATGTACTTTGATTAAGTTGTTCCTCTGTTGTTTTAAGTGTCCTGAGGTAATCGTGAAATGCCTGATTTTGTACTTATGTTGGGCATGATTACAAAGTCACTGATTTAATCCTCAATAATAAGGTTCAGATTCTACCTCCGCATGTATTCTCAGTGAACCTGCATACTTGAAAATGATAATAGAATTTAGCCCTGGGCTTTTTGGTTGTGTTTATCTTACTGACTGAAGCATTTTGACACTGCTATTGTATTTAGTAATAAATAGGCTTTCGGCAGTGGCAGTCCCAGAGCTAAGCACATGTGATGGCGGATGACCTGAAACTGAACTGTGATCTCTGCTTCTTTATGTGTAATCGTTTTGGTCTGAACTTGCAGGTGACCTTATTGTACTTCAAGTCATTGCTGTTTCCAGTAGAGACGGTGAATGGAAAGTTGCATTCTAAATAGCTTTGGAGAAGCAGATTTGCCAGTTGATTTTGGTTAGCCTCAGATATTTCAACAGTTTGAACTTATTCAAATAGCTGACTACAGCCTCCATCTAAGGTTTCCCAGTGGCTTGTGTATCAGCTTCTTGGCCAAATTCCCATTTTCACCAGTTCTGCAGTTCTTTCTTTAAAATATTTAATAAAATAAAAGTTTTAACTGTCATTGATTTTTCTGAGCGCCTCTGTCCCTTTGATCACCAGCATGTGGAGAAAGTTCCCCACATTTTGTTCCAGTGCCATTTATATGACCCAATCCATGTTAAATATCTCTCTGCCTTTTTACAGAGATTCCCTGGCCGCACTGATTATAATTTATGTCTGCTAGCTTTGGCAGATGTGGATCACTCTATTACTGAGGTTCCCAGTTTTTGGTAGCTGCCTTTAATTGTCGCACTTTGTTTTTACAGTTTAAACAACCTGTCAATTACTGATTATGGAGCTGTAATATATTCCTTCTTCTAGCTCTTGATTGGAATTCTGGATAAACTGAGTCCCTTTGGTTGTGTTAATCTTGTTTCTAGAAATTCATATGTTTTATTTATATGTTTTTATTTACATGTTATTTGGAGATCTTAATTTTTGTTTGTGGAGCTTGATTTAGTCTTGTATTTGTTGCGCATTTGGCTTTTGCCATAATAAACTATTATTATTATAATAAAAGTTTAAGCCTTTATGACACAGGATGTCATCATTTCCGTTTTTAAACAGGTTTAGATTTTTAGGAATTTATACTTTATATTTTTAAGTTATTTAAAAAAAAATAAAAAATTCCCCTACCCTACTGTTTAGAATTCCCCTTTCTTCTCCACTCTCCCCAAGTACTGTGTGTTTTGGAAACTGGGGCACTATCAAACACTAACTTTGTTAACTCCCTAGGTAGCCAACTCCCACATCAGGACCCCAAATGGCTTTATGCATCTGAGGTTTCAGAAATTATTTATTTATTTATATTAACATTTATATCCCACCCCCTCCCATCAACAGATAGCTCAAGGCAACTCACAACAACTACATTTTAAAATAAAACAGTAAATACAATAAAAAACAGACAAAAAGGGAAAACCAATTAAATAAGATAAAAACAGTCAACCTAACCCTGCCTCTCCCACCCTACCCACTCCCTTCCCCGAAGGCCTGGACAAACAGCCAGGTCTTACAGGCCCGGCAGAAGGCCAGCAGACCCAGGGCCAGATGAGCTTCCTCCGGGAGGGAGTTCCACAGCTGCGGTGTGGCCACCG
This sequence comes from Sphenodon punctatus, assembly GCA_003113815.1. Classification (NCBI taxonomy): domain Eukaryota; kingdom Metazoa; phylum Chordata; class Lepidosauria; order Sphenodontia; family Sphenodontidae; genus Sphenodon; species Sphenodon punctatus. The sequence goes on along the minus strand of QEPC01001706.1, from coordinate 916,977 downwards.
AGAACACCGTCTCCATTGTGACCCCCCGACTAACCAGGGGGACCTCCAAGAAGGCGCCCCTGGCGGACCACAAGGATCACCCCAGGACCCGAGGAGTGAGGTGGTCTCTCAGATAGGAGGGGTCCAAGCCATGTAGGACTTTTAAGGTTAAAAGCAGCACCTTGAATCGGGCTCAGAACACTATAGTAAGGCAACCAGTGCAGAGCTCAGAGCACTGGTGTTATGCGCTCCCTACAGCCCGTCCCTGTAAAAAGACGGGCTGCCGGATTCTGCACCAGTTGCAACGTCCGAACCATCACCAGGGGCAGCCCCACATAGAGCGTTGCAGTAATCCAGCTTCAAGATGATGAACGCATGGATGAGGGTGGCCAGGTCAGAGTCCGAAACATATGGCCAGAGCCTTCGCACAAGATGTAGCTGGCAAAAGGCTCCCTTCGCCACCGCCTCTCCCTGGCAATCCAGCCAAAGGCTGGGGTCCAACAGGACTCCCAAGCTGCAGACCTAGGGGGCCAGCAGGGGGTGGACCCTCTCAACAAGGGGAGCCATCACCCCCTCCGCCCGACCCACCAACATCACCTCCATCTTATCGGGATTCAGACTCAGTCTGCTGCGCTGCATCCAGTCAGCCTCCAGGCACTGGGAAAGCACCAAGACTGCAGAGCCTGGGTCAGTTGAAAACGAGAGGTATATCTGGGTATCATCAGCATATTGGTGGCAACACACACCAGACCATCTCACAACCTCCCCCAGGGGTTGCATACGGATGTTAAACAATAATGGAGACAAAATAAAACCTTGCGGTATGCCGCAAGAGAGGTCCCGGGGCTAGATGTTTCAGCCCCCAACACCACCCACTGGCTCCTTCCTGAGAGGAACGAGCAGAACCGTCCAAGGACCGTCCCGTCCACACACACACACACCCGGGACCGCAGTCGTCTCAGCAATAACCCATGGTCCACTGTATCAAAAGCAGCCGAGAAATCTAACAGGATGAGTAGTCCTGAATCCATCTCTCAACAGAGGTCGTCCACTAAGGCCACCAACGCAGTCTCGGTGCCATATCCTGGGCAAAACCCCGATTGAAAGGGATCTAGAAAACTGATGCCATTCAGGTGACCCCAGAGTTGCTGTGCCACTACCCATTCAATAACCTTCCCTAAAAAGGGAAGGTTAGAGACAGGCTGGTAACTGGCCAATGCGTCAATGCCCAAAGATGGTTTCTTTAACAGGGGCCACACCACTGCCTCCTTGAAGCAGAGCAGCACCCTCCCCTCCCGAAGAGAGGAGTTGATCACCCCCACCAGCACCGGCCCCAAGGTCTCCCTAGAGGCTTTCATCAACCAGGGCGGGCACAGATCTATTCACAAAAGGTGACCCTAACAGACCCCAGCACACCCACAGCATCAGCCGGCGTCACTTCCTGAAACTGATCCCACAAAGATGGACCAGACGGGGCATCCATAACCCCAAGCTCTCCTTCCTCTGCATCAATCCTGGCTCTGAAATCGCACTGAATCCAAGCAATCTTATCTGCAATTCAAGCTGATAATTCAAGCTGACAGGCCTTGGATATCTCCCCCTCCAGGCGGAGGGAGGCCGGACTCACCAGCCCTCTCACCAACTGGAAGAGCTCTGCTGGGCATGACTTTGCAGCAGCATAGGACTGCAAATGGGCCCGATGCTGTAGCTGATTGGATTGAGCACAAGAATGATGCCAGTGTCGCTCCAACCACCGTCCCTCCCACTTCATACACCACAGCTCCTCAGTAAACCAAGGAACCCTACAGTGATGAAGCAGTGGTGGCGGACACCTCGGAGCCACCCGGTCGATGGCCCCCTCTAGCAAGATGTTCCATGCATGACAAGATCATCAGCCGAGCAGCCATCAAGGTCCAAGGATACCTCCCCCAGTGCATCTTTGAGCTGCTGCGGTTCCATCAGCCTCCTTCGACGGACCATTCTAATAGGACCCATTCCTTTCTGGGGGCTATTGTGCACTAGGAGTCTGCCTACAGCAGGTAATGATCCGTCCATGACAAGGGCATAGAACTAACCTCACCCACTACCGGATCACCCGCCTCAAGGCCAGAGCAGAATACCAGGTCGAGCATATGCCCCCCCCTCGTGAGTTGGGCCGTTGACCATTTGGGACATGCCCATGGTTGCCATGGCGGCAATGAATTCACGCTCCGCCCCTGCAAGACTGGTGCCAGCATGGATGTTGAGATTCCCCCAGGACCAAGGCCCTCGGGGAGCGCAACAGCACCTCTGACACGAGCTCGGCTAGAGTGGAGAGGGATGCCGCTGGGCAGGAAGGAGCTAGTTTCCATCTTGCAGATACTGTTCTTGGAAGTCTCAATTGTATACGTTCCTTGGCCCATGCCCAAATGTATAGGACTTAATGCTTGAAACCTGCCCTGCATACTGACACAAGTGGAAGCACAAGATTGACTGGTTGGACCTGGACTCTGCTGGGACCCTTTGCAAGCAGCCTGTGCACTTCTGCCCCCACCCACTTTGAAAATTTGATACCAGAGCTTTGGATGCTTGCAAAAGGCCCCGATAAGAAAGAAGATTAAAGAGTGGGTGCAGGTGGAGTGCTGTCCCCATCCCCACACACTCTTAAATTTTCCTTCCTGGCAGGGTTTCTGCCAACCCAGGGAGGCTTGTTGGGACAGAGCTGGGACATTGAATGTGCCTCATTTCATGTTCTGCTGCATGCAAACGAGACCCTATCATCACCATCCTTTCCTGTTTCATTACAATTGAGGTCTGCTTATCGACAAATGAGTACATTGGTGAGTTTCTGCTTTGTGTAGGGCTGTCAGGTCAGAATTGCCGAGGGACATTATGGAGCTGGGGTGTTCTGAAATAAAGGACATTCCCCTAAAATAAGGGATGTCTGGTAGGCCTAGCTTCACAGCAGGGGACCTGAACTGGGAAGGATGGTGATGCAACAGCAGCATCCAGCAGAACATGAAATGATGCACATTCAGTTTCAGAAAATTAAGTTCTATGTGCATTTCTGTTACTTAAGTTGAGAGAAGTAATAGATGTAAGAGTAGCTACTCTCTCCCCTGGGCTGGAGCCACATATACTGAGGACTGCTATAGGGCGTGAAGATAATTTTGTCCATGTACCCTTTGGGGGGAAAAGAGAACATGAACTGCCACCCTACATTCTGCATGAAATCTCATGTGAAGCTAGGTTTAAAAAATATTTTCTTATGTTTGGATCTGAAAGATTAGCATTATCCTCATCTTTTCTGTTAAATGTTGTAGTAGTCAAACATCCCAAAATCATTTAAAAAAATTCAATCAAAAATAATCACTCACAACTCAATTTACAGGAAACTGAGTGCATATAATGTCTTTATAATTCAAGCTGACAGGTCAAGGTGCTAGTTTTGACCTATATAGCCCAAAACGGATTGGAACCTAATTATCTGAAATGACATCTCTTTTCATATGTATTATCGTGATCACTTAGGTCAGACGAAAATTACTTCATAGTAATTCTATCAGTGTGCCAAGTGTGTGCCAGATGCATAGTGTGTGGGGATAGGTCTTTAAATTATGTTTGTATGGGTTTTATATTATATTCTGGACCGCACTGGTTTCCTTGATCCCTCCCAGTGTGGGTTTCGGCCTGGGTATGGTACGGAGACGGCATTGGTGGCCTTGGTTGATGATCTCCATCTGGCGTTGGACCAGGGTCATCAGACCTTACTGGTTCTGCTAGACCTTTCGGCTGCATTCAATAGTCGATCACGAGGTGTTGGTGACTCACTTGCGGGACCGTGCCGGAATTGGTGGGATGGTCTTGGACTGGTTTCGTTCATTCATGCCTGGGAGAACTCACTGGGTGGTCTTGGGGGAGTGTACATCTTCCCCCCCAGGACCTCACATGTGGAGTCCCGCAGGGTACCATTCTGTCCCCCCCTCTTGTTTAACATCTATATGCAGCCGTTAGGGGAGATCGTGAGGGGATTTCAGGGCATGCAGTGTCATCAGTATGCTGATGACACTCAGCTCTACCTCTCCTTTTCCATCGACCCAGGCCATGCAGTCTCCTTATTTTCCCAGTGCCTGTCAGCTGTGGGAGCTTGGATGAGGTTGAGCCATCTGCAACTGAATCCTGACAAGACGGAGGTGATGTTGGTGGACAAGGGCTTGGGGGGCCTGGGGGTGGTTGAATCTCCTCTTGTTGGGGGGGTTTGCCCCCCCATGGTGTTTCAAGTGCGGAGTCTGGGTGTGCTCCTCGATTCACGGCTCAGCCTGGAATCTCAGGTTGTGGCCATGGTGGGGAGTGTGTTTCGGCAATTACATCTTGTCCGGCGGCTTCGGCCATATCTCTCAGACTCCGACCTCGCCACTGTCATCCATGCCTTCATCACCTCAAGGCTGGATTATTGCAACGTGCTCTACGTGGGGCTGCCCGAGAAGCTGGTCCGGAGGCTGCAGCTGGTGCAGAATGCTGTGGCCCGTCTCCTGACAAGGGCGGGTCTCAGGGAGCACATGACACCAGTGCTCTGGGCTCTGCACTGGCTGCCTATAAAGCACTGGGCCAGGTTCAAGGTGCCGGTTTTAACCTTTAAAGCTCTTCATGGCCTAGGCCCTGCTTATCTGTGGGATCGCCTCACTCCCCATGTGCCCGTGCAACCCTTGAGATCGTCCGTGGGAGCCTTTTTGGAGGTACCCCGGGCGCGGCGGGTGGCCACCGATGTTAGATCTTTTTCAGTGGTCGCCCCTGTGCTGTGGAATTCGCTCCTGGAGGAGGCTCGGCTGGCTCCCACTCTCCTGCTGTTTCGGCATATATGTAAGACCTGACTGTTCCGTCAGGCTTTTGGCGAGGGGTAGGGGTGGGGTGGCGGCGGGGATGGGGGCTTTACCCACGTATTGTATTTTAAATTGTTTTAAAATTTTATATTGTTTTAAATGAATGTTGTTCGCCACCCTGGGCTGCCCTGTGGGCAGGAGGGGCGGGATATCAATTTTAAATAAATAAATAAATAAATAAATAAAATTTTTATATTTACTTATTTGAAGTAAATTCCCACCAGGAGTGGGGATCCTTTTTTCCTCCCAGGGGCTGCTTTGAAAATTAGTACAAGTTTGAGGGCAGCATAGACCTTCTGGGCTTAGGGGAGCACTCAAGAAAAGGAGAAGCCGGATCCTGGATCTGTGCCATGAATCTGTTCTCTATTCTTGTGTGCATGCCATCATCTCTGCTCTCTTACCCTGAGTTCAGTCTTTCATTGGGTGTTTTTAGACAAGCGTCTCACCACCCATCATGCATGTTGCAGGGCTACATAGTGCACCAATGCGGCCCTTCAACATGCATGTTGGGTGGGTGATGGGTGGGGAGGCACTTGTCTAAAAATACCCAGTGTTTGGAGGTAGGACCAATATCCAAAGACCACGTCCAGGAACTGGAAAGGAGCCACATAAAACTTGCTGTGAACCACATTTGTGTCTCAGGCCTGAGGTTCCCCACCTCTGCAGTACACAAGCATGTCACCGTAACATGGTGAAATACCTTAAATCAGTACCTTTGATGTTGTAACTTCATGAAATACCTTAATATGGTGAAATTCAATTACAGTAGTTTGAATTCTTCAGAACTGCATCGAGTGTTATCAAGTGTGGTGTAGCTTTTGACTTTACATACTCATAGTACTCATGTAACTAACCTTCAACAATTTTTGTCTTTTTTAGATTAACATGATAGCTCCAGCTAAAAAGCCTCATTTGAGTGTAATGGAGGAGTAATCCTATACATTTGCTTGAATGACTTTTTCTTGTCAAATATACTATATCTGCATATGATAATTAATTATACTCAATGGGTGCAATCCGAGAGGCGGCGTATGCCACCTGCCATGTTTGCGTATGTGCCGCCCACACAGCAAGCCCCTCAGCGCGACAGCGCGTCCCTCTTGATGCGACCCCCCCCCTGAGCCCACACACCCCGCACCTCGAGAGATGGAACAGGCACGGCTCCTGCATCAGGAAGGATGCACTGCTGCACTGAGTGACGTGCGGTGTATACACAAATGTGCGCTGGCGTTTGTTAACTGCGCCTGGTGTAGGTGCAGTTTATCAGGGGGTGTTGGATTGCACCCAATAAGTCCAACGGTAATTATTTTCTAACCTGCCCTCTGATTGAAGAAGCAGAAACAACCATTTACATACCTTGTAATTTGATAGTGCTTACTTACCCTAGATATCTTCCTGCTGCTTGTAACTCTCCATGTGATTAAAAGGCCAATATTCTATCATGTGAGTAAAGTAAAAGAGTTGTGTGATACTTGTATTCCATTAAGCATTTATTGTAACTCTATTACTGACCCAACAAATACTTTCCCAAACTAAATGTTTTACTGTAATGCAAAAGTAGATCAGTACAGAGAAAGCGAAATTATGTGCTGGTCAGTTTGTGGTGAATCTTTCTAAAGAACGTTAGCTGCTCATTTTCTAGACCACCAGATTATTTTCAAGAGATTGATAGAAAATCTTTGCCATCTGTGCTGCTTGCATAGCATTTCCGTAGATTGCATAACATGGCACAGTGAATTTATGAAAGATGACCCTTCCATTCATTTTCAAGTGCCTTGAAGAGTTGTTTAACAACTTGTATTTCCATACATTCTTATCATACAGAGGCACAGAGATACAAATCCAGTTTCATGCTTGCTTTAACACAGAATCCCTTGTGCTTTCAGGCATTTGGATGATATTTATTCATCAAAGAAATCTGACTAGCTGGACTAGCAGTAGTATTTGCTAAAGTGTCAAGGGATTCGCAAACAGGCAACTGACCCCATTGTGCAAATACCAGTGGTGAGACTCTGGTTAAAGTTGTTTAAAAGATATTAATGGACAGGGACTTGTGAGAACCTTTCAGAATAGTTATGTATTTTATTTTTTTATTTATCTTAAAATTGATATGTTGCCCCCTCCTGCCTCAGGCATCTCGGAGCAACTCACAACATCTTAAAAATATTTAAAAACATTAAAATAAACAATAATGATTAAATTTTAAAAAAAACAATATAAAACCCCACTCACCCCTACCCTAAACCAACCCACCCAACCCATCTCCCTCAGGAAAGGCCTGGCGGAACAGCCAGGTCTTCTATCTGCGGAAAGCCATAGAGTGGCTCTCAAACTGACCCATGCCATTTAGTCTGCAATGGTTGAAAGCGAGTCAACCTCTTAATGTTAAGAACAAAAGAAGTGCCATACTGGGTCAGACCAATGGTCCGTCTACCCCAGCATCCTGTCTCTGACAGTGGCCAATCATGGTAGCTTGGGAGAAGCACCCAACAGGTCACAATAGGGGATCCATTCCCTGTTGTTTTCCCCCAGCTCCTGTCATGTTCCCTGATCCTGTCTGGCTAATAGCTGCTAATGGACCTGTCTTCCAGAAACTTGTCCAAACCTCTTTTAAACTCAGCTATAGTACTTGCCCTTACCACAGCCTCTGGCAGTAGATTCCACAACCCAATTATACGCTGACTGAAATTTTTTTTGTTTTAAATCTGCCACCCATGAGTTTCATGGAGTGTCCCCTAGTTCTAGTACCAGCTAAGATGGTAAATAACTGCTTCTTGTTTATTAGTTCCACACCACTCATGATTTTATAAACCTCTATCATATCTCCTCTCAGTCGTCTCTTCTCCAAACTGAAGAGCCCCAACCTACCAAGCCTCTCCTCATATGGGAGCCCTTCCATGCCCTTGATCATTTTTGTTGCCCTTCTCTGTACCTGTTCTAGTTCAGCGATGTCTTTTTTGGGATGGGGCGACCAGAATTGCACGCAATATTTGAGGTGCGGTCTCACCATGACATGTACACATAGTTTGAATTATTTTTCCCTACGTGCATTGCTTTTTACTTGTTCACATTAAAGCTCATTTGTCATTTAGAGTCCAAGGCACCCAGTGTTGTAAGATCCTGTTGCAGTTCCTCACAGTCTGCTCGTGTTTTAACTACCTTCAATAACTTGGTTTTGTCTGCAAATTTGATCACTTCACTCTTAACACCCTTTTCCAAATCATTAATGAATACATTAAACCGCACCAGTCCCAATACAGATCCCTGGGGCACACCACGTTTTACATCTCTCCATTGTGAAAACTGGCCATTTAGTCGAACCCTTTGCTTTCTATCTTTTAACCAGTTTCGGATTCATAGTAAAACACTATCTCCTATCCCATGACTTTTTAATTTTCTCAGGAGTCTCTCATGAGGGCCTTATCAAATGCTTTCTGGAAATCCAGGTATACAATATCTACTGGTTCTCCCTTGTCCACATGCTTACTTACACCCTCAAAGAATTACAACAGGTTAGTGAGGCATGACTTACCCTTACTAAATCCATGTTGACTCTTCCCCATTAAGTCATGTTTGTCAACATGCCCTGTAATTCTGTCCTTAATGATGGTTTCCACCATTTTGCCTGGCACAGACATCAAGCTTACTGGTCTGTAGTTTCCAGGAACACCTCTGGATCCCTTTTAAAATATCGGGGTTACATTTGCCACCCTCCAGTCCTTGGGTACAGTGGCAGATTTTAGTGACAGGTTACAAATTACTAACAGTAGGTCTGCAATTCTCAACAAGCTTTTGCAGCTGTGGTCTCTTTTATGAATTCACATTGAATTTGAACCAAGGCTGATTACTTGTATTGGGAGGGGAGGGGGGCAGGTGTGACTGAAATTGAACATTTCTGGACCGCAATCATTCATGAGCTCATCTAACTACAGCTGCTATACTGCAGTATATCCACATTCCTATTGTGGGAAAGCTCCATTCTTTGTGTAGGCAATTGAAGTGGACTAAAATGTGTCGTAGACCATAGGGTTTTTTATTGGCATTGTTTTTCTTTAAAAAATTGAAATGAAGAAAATTGTAGTATGCAAGGTTTTGTTCACTTGAACAGGTGATGAGAGGCAATAACCTCTTGAGTCACACTACATCTCCACCGCCCTCCAGTCACTTCTTGTTTTATGAGCAGAGGAGTTGTGGTAACGCAAAAAGAGAGGTGGTATTAGAGCCCGCCTCCGTCGCCACCATTACCGGCCTGTGCCCAGTCACGGCCGGGTCTGAAGGGTGCCCCGTAGGGGCCGGGGGACACACAGGAAGGGTGGACATAGGGGAAATCGCCCAACTACCTGGTGCCTTAGGCGGGGATACAGCCCCGCAAGCGCCTCAGAATGATACACCCCCACAGGTGCCGCAGAGCAGCGGCGGGGATACTCCCCCACAGGCATCACATAGTGATACATCCCCGCAGATGCCGCAAGGCGGCAGTGGGGATACACCGCCGCAGGCGTCACAGAGTGATACACGCCCGCAGGCGCTGCAAAGTGACGCTGCGGCAGGGACTTCCAGGGAGTTGCATCGCTCTGCGCACATACGCGCGCAGGGGGGTGGAATCTCCCAAATATAGGGAGAGGCCAAAGAGCACAGCGTTGCTAATGATCAGCGACACTGTGATACTGGCCCCCTCAGGTGTGGATTAGCTGTAGAGTGAACAAACTGAACATAGAAGCTGTGAGAGTGCATGAACGAGTGGAAGAGCTGAGTGGAGAGTGAGTGAGTGTGTGTGTGAGCGGAGGTAAGAGTGGTTTGGTTGTAAGGTGTGGTTCCACTATATCCTTCCCTTTTTGTGCAGGTCCGTCCTTCCCTGTGTACCGAGGTTGTAAATACTCTTGTTCCCTCCGCTTCATTCCTGGTTGTACCCTGCTTCTCTCACCGCTCCTGTACCTTCTCCCTGTTCCCAGAGCACTGTGTGGGTGAGTGGGGGTGCAATAGAGGGTTACTGGTGTGGTGCATGGTGTGTGAGCAAGGGGGCATGCTCAGGGCCTTGCTGTTCCTGTTACTCCTATGATGATCTGGCCTTCTCTCCTACTGGAGTAAACAGGCCAAATAAGAACCTGAGGGGTTGTTTGTCCCCGCATTTAGAGCTAAGCCCCCTAGAGCACAAGACGTGTCTGGGTGCCTGTGGCGTGGGGTCTCAGGGGTCCTTTTCCCTTCCTTTCCCTGCCTATCGCTAACAGGTGGTTATTACCCCTCCAACAAATGGGTCTATTCAGCAGGAGACAGCAGCCATGCTTTTCTGAACAGATACAAGCATGGCATTAACAGTCCCAAGGTTCTTGATTAGTAGCCCCTTAATTCGCGTCATTAGCCCCTTATTGCCTAATGATGTGAACAAAGCCTAAATGAATGTAAAGAGAACATAATTGCCCAACAATGAACCACGGTTACAAAATCCACATTTGTTAAATCATAAGGGGATTTTTATTGACTCCAAATATCAGGGATTTCATTCTTTGTAAATTCCAGCCCGTTGTAGTTGGCAAAGATGCTGCTTTTCCTGTTGCTCTGTGCAGATGTTTGGTTGATTACTCAACCTCTTTCCATTACCCATCAAATGTGCTGCAGAATATATTAAAAAACGAACTAAAATTGGTAAATAGATTGGAAAATGGAGCCATAATGAACCACCCATTTACTGCTGTTATATGTGTTTAGAAGCATGGATCACTGGACACTGGCTCTGATAGGAGGGAAAGAATGGGCGGTTATGTTTTCCTGAGTGTTGCCGGCAAAATAAGCTCCACCAGTATGATATGAAACTCAGTGGAAGACAGTGTAGACTTTAAATATGCAATTACATGCCCATCTGAGCTCCTTAATGCTGGCTCCCCACTGGTGTGACTTGAGTATGCCCATGAGCTCTGCTAGCATCCACGCCTTCAGGTCTTTTATCATGGGCGGGGCGGGGGAGGAATTGGAGGGGGAATCTCTCAAGCCCCATACAATTGTGGCATTAAAATGACACATTGCTCACAATAGAGTGTGCGGATCGTCAACCCATTTACCCACTTCTCATGTTTTATATAAGGAATGAAATAGTCACTAGTATCATCACCAGCAATCTTATTTAACCCCTCACTTGAGATGAATAAGATAGATCACACCTCCCCAACCCATTGTTACAGGCTCTCTCCAGATTCCTCATATGTTGCATTCTGTTCATGTTTCTTACGTTTTCTTCACAACTATAATGGCATTGAACTAAATGAAAACTAAGATCTTGGAGAACAAGAGAGTGTCTTGAGAAAAGTGCCAGCTCACCTTATAGCTTTGTAGATAAATAGTAAATACAGTAGTGCCAATGTAACAAAAAGAGAGAGAACACTTTTGGCTTCTGTTAGCAGTAATGCTAGGTCAGGCTCTGTGCTGTCTGACTGCCAAGAGCCTAATCAAAAATACCGAGACAAGTATTCACCCTTCGTTATGTAGATACACACGCAAACTGTGTGGCCACACATTTTTTAGCTAACCAAAGCCAGCTAATTTTCAGGTGAAAGGCAGCATGTGTTCTTTTTGTAATTGTTCTCCCAAAAGAGGATAAATTTACAAAATATATTATTCTCTCTAAATTATTCACTCAGCTTCAGTCACTGTGGGATGCAGTGTGAAAATGTATGGAGGAAAACTCTGAATTGGGAAGTGGGAAGCTAACTAGTTTTTTGCAATGAGGAGAGAGTGCCATGTTCAGTTAGCAGGAAAAATTCTGTGTAGGCCAGTGGGCCAATTGAATACGGGCTTCTGTTGTGGAGTCACCCTCTAAGAACATGTGAATATGACTCAGCCCTTGCCAGATCTAGCAGTGCTGTTCTGCAACGGTCCAAACCTCTGCCTCTGGGTGTTTGCAAATGAGATGCTACCACGCATGGCCACCCAGTAACAAGATGGGCAGTTGGATGAGTGAAGGTGGAGCGTGGGGATGCGTGCTCCCACGAGCCATGCAGCACCCACTCAGGGCCACTAATGGGCCACTGCTGAAAACTCCAGAGTAGGACTGTAGCGGAATGTCGCAGTGGTAGCTATTTCCACCGGAAACAGCGTTTCTGCAATTAGTGGTATGGCATGGCAGAGGCTTTCATTCCACTAGTTTCATTCCGCTACTTCCGCAGTTTTGCAAATTTCATTCCACTACTTCCACAGGCTTCACAAAATAGCGGGAACATGACATTTTAGCTACTTCCGCCATTTTGCCAGCACCACAAAATAGCGGAACAGCAGTTTTCCAACAGTTTCCGCAATTTTTCCACAATTCCACAATTTGCAGAATGCCGGCGGAATTAGCGGAATGTCCGCAGAAAAGCCGCGGTGTGGAGTGGGCAATTTTGAAATGGCGGAATGGAATCGCAGCGCGGTAACAGCTGCTGCCACATCAGCCCTACTCCAGAGTGCTCTGTGTGGGGCAAACCAAAAAAGTGCGTGGCAACAAGTGCCCACACATTTCCAGCCCATAGGAACTAGGGTGGCCAGGGCCACCCATGCCAGCAAATAGGTTCCCTGCTCATGGCCAGGGGGCATGGCCTTTGCAGGTTACAGGAACTGGCCAGGAGTGCTGAGAAGCCTTGTTTCCCCAGCGTTTATGGCCGGGACATAGCAATTTCAAAGGCCAACCTGGCACACTTCCCCCTCCCCCATGGTCCATGGCAGGGGGAGTGCAAGGCGACTGCCGTGTTAGCCACTCTGGGGGCCGTCTGTTAGAATCCCTCCCCACTCACTCCACCTGTGTGGCTGCTCTACAGCTGTGCCACTCCGCAGCCACGAACTGCCCCCCCCTTCCCCGAGCCTCACTCATTTAAAAATACCATCTGTTCTTGCTAAGCCAGGGGAATTTTGGAAATCCCTCCAGTTTGACGAGCCCACGATAGTAGCAGCAGGAGTGTCACCATCACAGGCATTGGCAGTAACAAGTGAGAAGCAGAGGGATGGCAAGAGAAATCAAGTTGGATAGGGTAGGGGGAGATAGAAGGCAAGGGAGAACAGGGGATAGCCTGCCCATGTGGGTTCATGATACCAGATCTCTGGGAATCAGTGTTGCTGGGTTCTCTTCCACGACACACTTCCTGATGTCCACTTCCCACCAAGCTTTTCGATCTCACAAGGTTAGTGACACTACTTGTGAGATCACCTTAAAAATGACATATCTCACAATAAATTCATGAGAGTTGGCAACACTGAAGCTCAAGCCTAGCAACACCCCGAGTCACCCCTAAAGTTGAAACAAAAATTAAAGAGATCAAACACCGGGACCGAGGTCTCGCCACAATCTCAGTCCCATTGGAAGATGTCATGAGATTTCTCACAAAATGATTTTTTTTTTAAAAGAGAGAGAGAGAGAGAGAGAGAGAGAGAGTTTTGGGTCATCCTAGGGCATCTCAGGATGCTGACTTACCTCACCTCCAGGCTTCTGGCCTCCAGTCTGCCGGCGGTGTGTGGGAGAGAGGGGAACCCAACCAGAAGCGACCTGATGACAGCGGCACCGTGGAACCCCCCCACCTTTAAGGACAAAGATGGTACTTGGTTGTGGGGTCGGGGGGCCCCGTCTTTGAGATCCGGGAGCCGCGGGATCCTTTCCACTCCCCCCCCCACCCGTGCGGGGGCAGGGCCTGGCCATGTCAATTTCTGGGCCGCTTTCCTTAACATTGGGAGCGGCCGGAGGCCATACCAGAGGCGCGTGCTCGGGGCGTGTGTCGAAGGGGCACGGTCAAAGGGGCCTGCCCTTTGGCTGTGCCCTTCGGCTGGATCAGGAGGCGGAGGTGGGAAATTCTGTGAATGTGTGTATTGTTTGGGGGGTAATGTTAAATACTGACGGAGAGGAGGGTGCAGCCGACTCTCCCCAGTGAGAGAGGGGTAGAGTTAGGTGAAATATCCCTTGGTGGCAGCAAGGGATAGAAGAATTAGCTTGTGGGGCCAACTGTTGGATTGTTAAAGAGTTGGTAGGAGGAGATTGTCAGTAAGGGTTGTTTTTGATTATGTACAGTGATTTATTATGTATTATTGCTATTTTGTTGTACTGGGTCCCCTGCGTGGGAAATAACCCAGGAAATGTATTTGCTGTTATGTAAGCTGCCTCAAATCGGGTTTCCGAGAGAGTGCTGGGTATAAATTAAACGCTATGCTATGCTATGCTATGCAGTCTGGTGGCTGCTTGCTGCTCCCTGCCTCCCTCTGCATTTTTCAGAGAGCTGAGCTTGCTCTCTGCTTCCCCTTCACAACCTCGCTCCCCCATACCTCTCTGCCTTGATCTCCCTCTGAACCCCTGCTCGAACCCTCCACTCCTCCTCCTTCCCCTTCCTCACCCTCCCACGCCTCCCCTGCTCCCACAACCGCCTTCTTCCCTTCTCCCTTGCTGCCCTGCATGCCTGGAACTCCCTCCCTGCCCTCATCTGCCTGGCTCCCACCCTCCACACCTTCAAGTCCCTCCCCAAATCCCACCTCTTCTGTTCCGCCCTCCCTAACGCCTGCTAATCATCCCCACCCAGGATTATTCCCCACCTGCTATCTGTAAACTCCCAACTTACTGCACCCAAGTCAAGAACGTGTACCTGAGCTTTCGCATCCTCATGAATGTCACATCCCTTGTCTCTCACTCTGTTCCCCCTTCCCTGTCTCCCCTCCCCCTGTCTTTAGATTGTATGCCCCCAGGCAGGGACCGTGTCTATCTTATTCTTTGTAAAGTACCAGGTACATTGCTTGTGCTATATAAATGCTAATAAATAATTCATAATAATAATAATTAATAATAATAAATAGGTTATCCCACTTTGGGCAGCGTTATCCCACTTTGGGCAATGTTAGCTTGTGATGCCGTGGTTTGTATGCCTTGCAGCTGCCAGGGAATCAGGCCCGCCCCAGCTCCTGTGGCTGTACCCTTAGTGTCCATAGTACAGGCCACTTTTAGATGATCGCGGCGGCGCCCGCGCTTGTTTTTCAAAACTACTGGGAGGTGGGTTTACACGTGACACCACCACCGATTATGCGCATGTGTGGGCGCCGCACATCCATTTCCGGCCACGAGCTGACCGGGTCGTCGATCGAGGGTGGACATACGCGACCGGAAATGGACATGTGTCACCCACACATGCACATAATTGGCGGCGGTGTCGCGTGTAAACCCGCCTCCCGGTAGTTTTGAAAAACAAGCGCGGGTGCCGTTGCGATCGTCTAAAAGCTGCCATAGAATGAGGAGCAAGATTTCAGAACTGGTGCATGGATTCCATTTCCAACAACTTGCAACTCTTAGCAAGAAAAGGATTAGAAAGGATTATAAATGTGGTGATGATAATGATGACCAGCAGTGCAGCAGAAATTGTGCCTTGTGAACCAGAACTGGTGAATGTGTTCCCTTTCTAAATTGCTGTATTGTCTCCCTTCATGACCTTCTCAGCAAACATACTATCTAGATAGGAAGTTCAAGCAGTCTGTAGTAAGATCATATTATTAATGTAGGCTCAACTCAGAATCTTTTCTTCACTGACAGAAAACAAGACAGAAAATGGGTAGAGTTGAAGGTGATGACAGAGTTGTAGTTGCTGTGCTTTGATTGTGACACATGTAGTAGATCGAAATAATGATGCACATGATTAATTTTTTTTCAAAGCAGGACCTCACTGTTGACATTTTAATTTTTTTATGGTATATGATTGATAGATAGATATTTATTTACGACCCCAGTGGGTCAAATTTACATAGGAAAAACAAACATACTAACAAATAAAACAACAGTCTTATTACAAACCTTTAAACTCAACAAAATTTTACATCAATCTTAATACAACTTTTGTGTTATATACCTTCACTCAAGTAAGCTACGTGAGCAAATTGTGAGCTCCCATAGGCATTGCCTAAATAATCCCTTCCATAATACCCCTTCATAAGCTGACTTCTCGATTTCTTACAAAAAGGTAATTAGAACCAAGAGTGTATTTATAATTATTTCTTATTGACATGCATTTTCCTTTTTGTCTGAGCAGCACACAAAAACTTTTCCAGATGGTATACTGTCTTTATTGTTAATCCCTGAAAGAATTGAACCGTCCTCTCATGTGAGGAAATAATTTCACCATCCCCCCATAAGATCAACCATTTTGATCTTTCAGCTATATACAAGGGACATTCCCACAAAATATGCGGGATATCCTCGATCATCTTCTGTCTACATGGACATAATCTCTGGACTAAAGGAATTTCCCGCCAGCGTCCCTCCTGGTGGACACTGGACTCCAACTGAGAGAACCTCATTGCTTGTCTTAAGTAGTGTTGGGGAATCCGTAAATAGAGGGCTGGCATTGTTGCTGCAAACCTATATTGATTTAAAGGCATATAGGTTAACTCAGCCACCCTAGCTTTGTCCTCCTGCAAGACTATATCTTTCAGGCGAACTGAGATCTGCTCTTTATCACCCATTGTTGGAATGCGATCTGAAAGTTCCCCCATATACCCAAGACCAATTTTCGACAATTCCATTCGTATGTCGTAAACCCAGGAATGTCTAATCCTGAAATTTCCTTCCATTTCCAAGAGTATCCTTTTAGGAATACGGTTTGGAGAATAAGTCCTAAGCTTTAGCCAATAAGAAAAAACTCGATACCGAGCCTTAACAGCCGCGTTTAGTATCCCCAGCTCTTGTCTCACCACTGCTCTAGGGGTTGAAAGTTGTATCCCCATCAACTTTTTCAGGAAGGCAGCCTGCACTACCTCTACTGTTTTGCCTGCCCCCTGATCCAACCCCCACAACTCTGCTCCATATAAAAGAGTGGCATCGAATTTAACCTCTGCCACTCTCAGAGCTTCAAGGCATGGTCGCTTGCCACATTTCCCGTAAAACTTCAAAATTCCACCTGCAGCCTGATCGGCTTTCAACCTAGCCCTAGCCAGGTGTGGTCTCCATGAAAGAGGTACGTCAAGGGTTATCCCCAAATAGATGTATGACCTAACCTTTTCAAGTTTTTCTTTTCCTATTACCCATTGCTGTTCTTTATTTGACCCAAATGACATTATTTTAGATTTGGGTACGTTTATAATCAGGGAGTTATCCCTTGCATATAGTTCCAAAGCATTTAACATTCTCTGAAGGCCGATTGGTGACAAAGACAATAAAGTCATGTCATCTGCATAAAGTAGCAGAAACAGCTCACCTCCTATGGTCTTTGGGTGATGGAATGCCTGTTTTTGCAACTTCCTAACAAGGTCATTGGTATAGAGGCTAAACAGTATAGGGGAAATCACACACCCATGTTTCACTCCTCTCATTGTCAGGAAGAAAGTTGTAAGCTCTCCCCGTGAACCATATCTGACCGATGTACTTATGTTGGAATAGTAGTCTTGAATTAATTTCAACAGTGTGGGATCCATGCCCATCTCATCTAGCTTCTGCCACAGTCTAGCCCTGTCGATGGTATCGAATGCTCCCTGCAAATCGATGAATGCTATATAAACCGGTTGTTTCTTTGAATTATATTTCTTCAATAAATGGTATAATGAAAAGCATTGATCAATGCAAGAATACCCTTGGCGGAAGCCAGCCTGCTCCTCTATTATTATGTTATTTTCCTCTACCCAAGTAACAATATGTCCCAATAGATGTTTACCATATATCTTTACCGGGAGATCTATCAGGTTATTAGGTCTATAAGAGTCCAGATTTTCCCTATCTCCCTTTTTGTAAATTGGGACCAATATATTGGTTTTCCATGTACCTGGAACCGGGCCTCCCAGGATAATGTTGTTTATCACCTTGGACAAAATTAGAGCCCAAAAGGATAAATTGGATTTAAACAGTTCGGGGGGTAGAGAATCGGGACCGGGTGCCTTCCCTACCCTGAGATCCTGGATGTGTTTAAGGATACCTTCAGGTGTTGCCTTATATAGTTTTAGGTTACTCTCCCCTGGTTCTTTCCACGCTATGGCTTGATTCTGTACCACGACCTGCGGGACTATAAAGCTAAATTTTTCCTCATAATATCTCACCCAAAGAGAAGGAGATATATATGAATCCGGAGAGACGTTCCTTCGCCTCTTACTCCCTCCAACTATTTTCCAAAATTGTCGAGTGTCCTTTAAACCTGCTACCTGCATCAATTTCTCCCATGTTGTCTCCTGTAACCTTTTATAATTACCCTTAACCATCCTCCAGGTTTCCTTAAACTCTTGTTCTCCCAGGAAATCAATTTTTCCCAAAATCTGTAACAGTTTCTTTTTTTCCTTGAGACACTCTTTGTCAAACCAGCCCCTATGGGCTCCAGGGCCCTTCTGCCTCCCCCCAGAGATCAAAAGATCCTTATATATTTTACTAAGAAGAGCGTTATAGCCATCTAATATCTGTTCTGGGGACTGTTCTGTAGCTTGCATCTCAGCTAAGTGGGTGGTACAAATGCCCATTATCTTTTGTTCTAGATCTTTGTCCCACTTAGCATTCTTCTTTACAAATTTCTGGGATAGAGGGGCCATTAACAAAGATGTTCCTTTATCTATATCATTTCCCATCGCGATCTTTACAATTAGTGGATGTTGGTCACTCTCAGGTCTTAACAGTACTTGCAAGGCCAAACAAGAATACCAATTGTTTTCATCTACCAGCACATAATCCACAGTACTCAGACCCCTTCCCGAACTGAATGTAAATTGGCCCGGTATATCAGGAACAAGGTCACCATTTAGCATCCTCCAGTTGTTTTCTTTCATAAATTCACATAGACACCTCCCGTCAGGATTGATCCTTTGATCCATCATTCTTGGGCATAGCTCTGTTTGTGACCTATTTTCATTTGTTGCTCTTTCTTGATTTCCAACTCTAGCGTTGAAATCACCAACCAAGAGCAACATACCATTTGGGACCTATAGCCTCACATATTCTAATTTTGATTCAAGAAGGGAAACCCACCACCCTGGTGTCTGACCTTTCTTCCTTGGAGGAAAATAAATATTCACAACCACCAAAATATTTGAATAAGGAAATTCAAACTGTACAGCTTGAAAGTATGGCGAATCCAAATCTATTTGTGAGGATATACAGTTCAATCTAACTGAGCTACCCATCGCCAATCCTCCACTAAGTCTTCCTTTTCTAAATATTTTGGAAGCTGGCACTACATGGAAAATAAAACTGTTCAGATACAGGTCTCCTTCTAACCATGTTTCCTGTAAGGCTATAATGTCAAATCCGGAAAGGAAAGCTACCCAGTCCTTATATTGCAGCTTCTCCCCAAGTCCTGCTATGTTCCAGGAGATTAGCTGGGCCATGATTTTTCTTTCCCTCCGGTTCTAGTCAGTCTGTCTGTAACTTTACATCTCTACCTCTCCATTCCCTGGACCCTGATCTATAGTTTTCCCCAGGGTTGTTTCTCCTCCTATTTCCCCTTTACTGTAACCCCTGTATATCCATTGTCCAATTTCTCAATCTCAGTTTTCTATAAAATGGAAGGGTATCCTCACTAATCTCCAACCCTATCATGGAGTCCTCCGCTTTATTAAGTATAGATCTTCTCAATTCCAGATCCCCAAAGCCTACCCTCACAGGGGCAAATTGAAACCCCCCTTTTGCTTGGTGAAGTCTGGAAACAAAGACAATTGCCTTAGTCAATCTAGATGCCTGTATCCTTAATCTGGAAGCCAGGTATCCCACCACCTTCTGTTTTAGGAGGTGTAGTGATTCATATTGATGTTGATCTAAATCGTATATGATGATATTTTGATCCGAAATTCTATTATTGAATAAATTGTCCTGGGATATCTCATCTATTTGTGATAGTCTTCCTGGAATACCTTGCTCCTTCTCATACTTGAGATATCTTTTCTGTTGACTGATGTTTCGATTTTCAGGCATTGGGAAAAAAAATCCCCTCACCCTGTGGAGACCTACCAGATGAACACGAATCTATCCCCTTTATCCCTCCCATATTAGTCTGAGTATACTTGTGTAGTAGTAGCTTTGATTTCCCTAATTGGGTGCTAGTATTAGATATTTGCTGTCTAGCAATTTCGTCCTGAACTTCCTTTAAAGTACACCTGATCTGTTTAATACCTCCTACCACCTCTTGTATTTCAGATTACAAGTTATCTATTGTTTGTCTCAGCAATTTACAGCAGCAGTTCTCATGAATCAAAGTATTAATGGTTTTTGTACAATTTGCTGCGTTAACTTGCTGTGAGGGAGATAATTGTTGATAACTCTCTAAAAAAGTGATGAAGCTGTTTCCCAGATTACAGATCAATGATATAGAACTAGCCTTTGTGGGAGAATCCAGATCTATTTTATTAGGGTTAGTCTCCTAAAATAGTGGTGGTTCTAATGCCTTACCATTAATAGTAGTCCTAGGACTACCCTTGTCCACCCTTCCTTGCTGGAACCCAATCTCCTCAAAATACGCAGATGTAACTAATGGGGAAGAGGTACACATCAACCCTAACTGCTCTAATTTCTTCCCTCTACGGGTAACGTATTTAGTTATTTTTGCTTGAGTATTCTGTTTTTTTGCTGCTTCCAGCAGGATTGGAGTTCCCCTATTATCTCTCTCCATAGTAAAATATTTCCCTGCTCTCAAAGAAAGTACACGTCTACTCGGAGATTATGGTAAGGGAATCAAATATTGAGCCCACCACCCAAGGGATTATCTCATACCTTAGCGACGGTAACCACACCAAAATTGTTTTAACCTCCTGTCATGCCTTAGAGTAACTCCCACCAGTAGTCACAACTAGCTTCAGTCACTCTACATTCATACCCCTCTACCCAAAAAACACTTCTGTAATGCAATTTACTTAGCAAAAACAGAATTGGCAAACATAGTTATAAGCACCCAAGTGAGTACAAAAAGAAAAAGTAAGACTCAGCCCGGCCACAGCCCACGCCTAAGGCCACGCACACAAGGGCGCGCCCTTGCGCGCACAGCCTTTAGGCGCGACGCCTGTTGGTGCATGCTTTGTGATGCTGCCGCAAGGCTCTGGCTTGCTCTTATAGTCCTGCAGGAGCGGGGATACATGGCGATTCCTCCAAGTCCCAGGTGAGTTCAGTTAACACTCTCCAGAGGCACCGACAGTTCCTACTCCGTGGGGCTAGCTGTCACACAGCAGGGGCAGTACAAACAAAGCCCAACTTCTTGGGAAGCAACCTCTCCCTCGGGAATCAGCCTCCCAGTCACTTGCCCCACCACCCCTTGCTATTTCAGTTTCCAAATCAAAGATAGGGGTATTTATTTTTATTTATTTATTTAAAATTTATATCCCCCCGGGGTGGCGAACAACATTCAATAAAAATATTTTAAAAATTTAAACACTTTAAAATTACAATATGTGGGGGAAAACCCCCCCCCCCCCCCCCCCCCCTTGCCTACCCCTCGCCAAAAGCCTGACGGAACAACCAGGTCTTACATACACGCCGAAACAGCAGGAGAGTGGGAGCCAACCGTATTCTATTTAGTGGTGCAGTGTTGACAACTCTTATGATTGTATCATGAGACTCATGATTTTAATGGTTTCCTAAATCTAAAATCACAAAACTCACCAATATAATTGTGAAAATCTCAGCTTTCATTAAAATAAGTACCCTTAGCCCTCAGCTTTGAAGAAAAGTTTGAAAATGTAACTGCAGTGCACTCTAACGTCTGAGAAACCAACAGTCGAATATGAAGGGCACACATTTGATTTTTTAAACACACGGGGTGCAATCCTATGGCCCGCGTATGCCACCTGCAGGCACAGCTCATGGTCAGAACGTGCGCAGCAAGTTGCACAGGGCAAAGGTGCAACCCAGGAAGATGCAACACCCCCTCCCCCCCAAGCCCACATGGCCCAGAGATTGGAGCAGGCACAACCCCTGCTCCATCCCCCAGGCTTCAGGGGGTTGGGGCTCGAAGGGTCGCATCAACCTGGGTCGCGCCTTTGTCCCACGCATCTTGCTGCGTGCGTGGCATGCATGCATGCCTGAGCACGGGCATTCTGGCTGTGTGCCTTGCATAGGTGCAGTGTACGCCGACTCATTGGATTGCATCCATGATCTGTAAGACAACCACACAGATTTAATTTTTAAATTTGTGAGGTTGGTTTACAAATGGAGTTTAAACTCATACTTTGTAAGCCAACCTCATGATTTTGAATAGCCTTACTTGATTTTTAATTTATTTTTAGAACAATTGGGTGTTTTTAAAGCATCCATTGCTGTGTTGGCTAGCATCTGTTGCCTGTATTTTTTATGTGGTGCTTTATCTTCATCCACAAAATGTCGTATTTCTGAAGGGGTTTACCTATAATTTCCCTTACATCTGTTTGCCTTTTACATGGCTAACCTTTGCCAAGCTTATATCATGATAAATTACATAGAACTGATCCTCTTGATCCAATGGCTCAAACCTAAAGTTTAGCACTTTAGACTTTTTTCTTTTTATTACCTTATTTCAAATTTAACACAAGTGTGTAACTCCCAACTGCTCTGAACATGGTACAGCTTCTTCTAATGGAGCAGTCAGGTTCAATTAAAGTAAGGTAAAACAAAGGGACATTTTAATACAACAAAGAAAAGCTACAGAATTAGGACACAACCCTGAAACCACTTAATGGTGAGAACTCCCTCTGGAAGCATTGGGGTTTTGTTCACCAATAAGTAGTTTCAGTATTGATGCCTTTGAATTTTACCTAGACAATTTTACCTGACAGGAATGGTATGAGTCACCTGACAGACCCAATTAAACATCACACTTAACATATCCAGGCTTAGTTGTAGCAGTGCACTGGCCAAGATGCTCAGCCTGCGTGATGTTCAGCTCTCTCTCTCTCTCTCTCTCTCTCTCTCTCTCTCTCTCTCTCTCTCTCTCTCTAATTTACCTCTGTATGGTAACTCACTTTTTGACATATTTAATTATTAGTGATTGACTGTATCCTTGTAGGATCCAAAGTACACTTGTTTGTAGTCCTGCATATTACACACATGCTCCAGAGTCTGCACTGGCTGCCAGTAGCTTTCCAGACCCAATTCAAGGTCTTTATTTTTACCTATAAAGCCCTAGAGTCAGTTTACAGACCTATACCATGACTGTGCAGACAGCAAAGAAGCTGTTCTTTTTGCTCTCATAACATCCACAAAGTCACGTCCAGCTGAGCTTTTCCGGGTGGTGAGGGGGCTGGTCAGTCCAGCCTCCCTCGCCTGGAACTGGAATTTTCCAGTGGTCACTGTGACTTGCTTTTTGACTTTTTTGTGGATAAAATCATTCGAATTAACCACGACTTTGACACCGGACTTGTGGCAGTAGGAGAATCAGAGGTGATGGACCATCTTGTCCTGTTTTATGGGATCGGTTTCAGTGGTTGTCGCTCACTGATGCGAAGGATGTCCTTGGGGTGGTCAGAGCCACTTGTTGCAAACTAGACTCATGCCCGTCCTGGCTGGTTAATGCCAGCTCAGAGACACTGGGGCCGTTGCTGGCTGGGGGAGTCAATGCCTCCCTTGGGGGGACAGAGTTCCAGGCTGCCTCAACGAGGTGGTAGTGTGGGCTTTGCTCAAGGAACCATCATTGGACATTGACTCCCTGTCTCGCTATTGGCCAGTCTATAACCTTCCCTTATTAGGGAAGGTTTTTGACCGGGTGGTGGCTCGGCAGCTTCAGGGGCATCTGGACCACATCAGTTTTCTGGATCCCTCGCAGTCTAGATTTTATCCGGGTTATGGCACTGAAACTGCACTTGTGGCCTTGGTCGATAGCCTCCTCTGTGAGTTGGACCATGGTCATTCGACCCTGTTGATCCTGTTAGATTTCTCGGTTGCATTTGATACCACTGACCATGAGTTGCTGGTGACTTGTTTGCGGAACTGAGCCAGGGTAGGTGGAACTGTTCTCTAATGGTTCCGTTCCTTCCTGGTCAGGAGAACTCAACATATGGTGCTGGGTGACTGTTAATCTTCTCCCTGGGACCTCATGTGTGGAGTTCTGCAAGCTTCTATTCTGTCCCCTCTCCTGTTCAATGTGTACATGCAGCCTTTGGGTGAGGTAATCGGGGGGTTTGGTGTGTGGTTTCATCAATATGCTGATGACACCCAACTGTACCTCTCTTTTTCAACTCACCCAGGCTCAACAGTCTGGGTGCTTACGTGGTGTTTGGCAACTGTGGGGGACAGGATGAGGGAGAGCTGCCTGAGGCTGAATCCTGACAAGACAGAGGTGATGTTGGCTTGATGTGCCAAGGGAGGAGTGGTGGCATCCATCATTGATGGGGTCCGCCATCTGTTCGTCCCTCAGGTCGTAGTCGGGGGTTGCTCCTGGACCCGCAGCTCCACTTGGATGTTGTCACGAGGTTGGGGTTCCCTCTCTCTCTTTGGTCTGTCCCCCGAATGCCCACCAGGCTGGCCACAGCCCAGTTGCCTGTGCCTGCGTGGGTTCCCACATGATCAGAAACCCTCACCGCAATCATGGAGCTTTCAGAGGTCTGCACACCCAGAAATGCCTCCCCTTGATCTCCCAGCCCAGCCGTAACACAGAGAACCTTCTCTGGCCACCCGTGACTTGGAAGACTTTGCAGTGGGGTTGTCTTATATGAAAAAGGTTCATCTAGGCTCTCACCTAGATAGAGTGCTCCTCTGATGAACCCCCCCAAGGCCGAATAAACACACAAGCACGCTAGGCTTGATTATAAAACATATATTGAGTTCATACACGTATTAGGCTGTTGATCAGATAGTGCAAGGCAAATCAAACATAAAGTACATGCTTTCTAAAATACACTGTGATTCCCTAACTGTCCCTTACCCTGAGGCTCAGTCCAGATTCATCAGAGTATCTCACATCCTGGATGATGAGACCGGGCACAAGTCTTTTAGAGAATATGAAAGTCTCTAGTTCATGTCCGCAGCAACTCTTCTGCTGAGCTGCTTTCTCCTTGAAGTCCAAGATAGAAGTGTCCTCAAAGTCCATAGAGATCCTGTCTCTTTCTTCTCCCCTTTGCAGGGGCTTCGGTAACTTCCTGTGTCCTGCTGCTATTGTTCTTCTCAAGTGATTGCAACAAACTGCTCACTTTACTTGACAAAAGGTTTCCATCCCCCCACTCTGCCAACTAGTTTTGGCAAAAAGGGGGTTAGGGCTTACAATCTCCTAATATGTATCTTTAGTTGTCCTTTTTGGCACTCACATTTACCCCCAGTACCCCAACTTTGTGTCTCATTACCCCAAATGTCTGTGTTGCCCCCTTGTCCGCATGACAGATGTCCAGGTGGTGACTGTGGGAAAGAGTGCATTTTGACAGTTGTGTCTGCTGTGACAGCTTAGGCCGTATGTCTCAGACTTGAACCTAGCCACCAACATCCATGCTTTTATTACCTCAAGACTGGACTACTGCAATGTGCTCTACATGGGGCTACTCTTGGTGATGGTCTGGAAACTGCAGCTAGTGCAGAATGCTGTGGCCCGTCTCCTTATGGGGATGGGTCACCATGAGCACATTACACCAGTGCTCCGTTCTCTGCACTGGCTGCCTAAAGTCTTCTGGGCCAAATTCAAGGTGTTGGGTTTGACCTATAAAGCCCTATATGGCCTGGGCCCCACCTACCTGCAGGATAACCTCACCCTGGGTCCTGGATCGGCCCCTATGGTCGGCTAGGAGCACCCTCCTTGAAGTCCCCCAGGCATCCCGTGTGGTGACGATGAGGGGGACGTTCTTGGTGGCCGCACCCCAGCTGTAGAACTCCCTCCCGATGGAGGTCCACCTGACCCCAGACCTCCCCTCTTTCCAAAGAAAGTATAAAACCTGTCTGTTCCACCAGACTTTTGGCAAGGGAGACAGGTGATGGGGTGGGGTGGGGGGATTGCATTGGGGGGGTAGCTCTGTCTTAGGGTTTTATTGTCATTTTCATGCTGTTATTTATTGATATTTACATTAAATATATTTCTTATATTTTTATATGTTTTTAAATGTTGTAAGCCATCTCGAGGTGCTGTGGCAGGAAGGGGCAGGAAATAAAGCAAATGATAAATAAATAATTGTTCTGATTGTTTTGTTTTTGCTACGGTGTGAACCAGTGCCTAATAAACTTTGATACCTAATGGCATATAAAATAAATAAATAAATGCTTTGGGCCCAAGTATCTGGAAGACCACCTCTTCCCTCATGTTTCATCATGACCTTTGAGGTCGACCAGGGGCACCCTCTTGTTGGTGAGATTTCCACAACAAGGGCACACAGAGAGGGTTTCTTGGTGCCTGCCCCATAGTTATAGATTTCCCTGCACTTGGAGATCCATCTAAGCCTAAGTCTGCTCATCTTCCAGAAGTGATGTAACACCTTTTTTTTTTTTTTTTT
>QEPC01001706.1:873416-888721 GCA_003113815.1 Sphenodon punctatus | reverse complement strand
CTTTCGTATCTTCAAATCCCTCCTCAAGACCCACCTCTTCCACTCTGCCCTCCCCGACTCCTCACTCCCCTCTCCTAACTCCTGCTGATACCTACCATCCAGTACAATCTGTTACCTGAGGTTTGTGTACTCATATCCTCACCACATGGACCAGCCAACCATCATTCTTGATGTAACCAAGCCAAGTACATGCACCTGAGACCTCGCATCTTCATGAATGTTACACCCTTGTCTCTCCCTTTGTTCCCCTTCCTTCGTCTCCTCCCCCCCTCTGTCTCTCAGATTGTAAACTCTAAGACCATGTCTATTCCATTACTTTATAAAGCACCATGTACATTGCTTGAGCTATATAAATGCTTGCTAATAATAATAATAATAATAATAATACAACAAAATGGGTTACAATCCACTAGATCATATATTTATTTATTTTTATAACAGTGATGAATATTACAGCAAGCTGGGAAGTTCTCTGACATAACTCATTGTCATTAATTACACTACATGTTTTGAGCAGGCAGGAACCAGAAAAATGCATCCCCTAGTTACTAAATATCTGTATGCATTGGAGAAGTGGGGTTCACACTAGGGATGGCAAACCAAGACAAATTACGCATTCGGATCCATTATGGATACAGATCTATAATTTATGTTTATGTTTTTTATTACAAGTACGGGTTTGGTTTACCCATAATAAAAACCAAAAAGCTCATTGGGAGCGGTGCTGGCACCGCTCCAATGAGCTTTAGTGCAGGGGATACCTGGGGGAGGGCACAGATAGGAAGGGGCACCCATTTTGACTATGTGCAGCACTACTGCATGCAAAGGGCATATTTCGGCCATTATGTGCAGGCGCAGTTCTTTTCTTTCTTTTTAAAAAGTATGGCACGCAGCAGCTGAGCTGAGTTCTGCAGGAGGCAAGCACAGGTCGGACGAGCGGGGAACCCACTGGGTAAGTACCAGCACTGCCCCTCGGCTGTCCAGACTGCTCCCCTCAGTGTCTGCCCCCCTCCCCAGCACTCCCCCCACTCTTGCTGATCAGCAGGGGCCAGCCCCCACAGTGCCCATAAATTATGGGTGAGGGCCCTAGTATGGATCATTTCGGATCAATCCGTAACTGCCATTTTTGGGCATTTACGGATTGATCCAAAACCAAATTTGCCATCCCTGGTTCACACTAGCCTTTAACAAAATAATTGCCTATTAGGCAAGATTAAACTGTTATGAAATCTATTATGTTTATGGCCATTCAGAGTTT
This sequence comes from Sphenodon punctatus, assembly GCA_003113815.1. Taxonomy (NCBI): domain Eukaryota; kingdom Metazoa; phylum Chordata; class Lepidosauria; order Sphenodontia; family Sphenodontidae; genus Sphenodon; species Sphenodon punctatus. The sequence goes on along the minus strand of QEPC01001706.1, from coordinate 887,463 downwards.
CCCTTTTGATACACCACTTTTCAAGTTGAGAGGAAATTATAGTTTTGCCCTGTAAGTAGGTCTAGTGGATACAGAAATGAAGTTTAAAAGATTTGTGTCTTTCATATTCCTCAAGAGGTAACAGAGAAAATGAAGATGCTGTTTCTCCTGGTCTTGAGTGAGCACTAAGCTCATTATTCAGTTACTTAATTCTCTCAGATTGTCCCAGGGATCAGTGCTGTCCTTTTGTTTAGTTACACACTAATCTTGGTATAATTAGAGCAAAGATGGTGCTCTTCCAAACCATATTATTTAACACTAAATTATAGTCATTTTTGTAAGGAGGAAGTTTCTTCAAATTAACTTTTCTCTGGGGAAGCAACAAAGTAATATTAATTAGATTTTACAGGCAAGTTGTGGAAAATGTAAAGTGTATTAAATATTTATAAATCCATTTATAATCCAGCATTCTGACTTTTTTTTCAGGATTAATGGTGTTGACCTAATTTTTTTAGTTTTGGTTTGAATATTTCCAAAAACTGTAAGGAATAAAATACAAAGGAAAAAAATTAGAGATCTCCAAATATTCTTTTCTTGGTATTGACTTCTTTAAACTGAACACAAATAAAATATTTATCACTCATTAAGTTACGATGTCAGCCACACTATTTCTGGTGGGTTTTACTTCCCTCCGACCCTGTCCTGCCATTTATCCATCAAATGTAAAGGTCTCTGCTGATCCCTGCTAGCGTCTGACTCTGACAACAATCCTCTGCTCAGCCGGTTTATTGTTGCTGCTGCTGCCAGTACTGGTACTAGAGGGGAAAAAGGGAATGTGAAAGAGATGCAGCAGTATTTTAAGGATGGCTCGATGGAAACTGCAAAACAGCCTGATAATGAAAAATAAACATACAGGCATTTTCCAGTTCAAAAAGTCTCAGCTGCCCCCAGTAGCACCCAGTTAAAGCAATTATAAAAAGAGCATCCCACTGGGTTTTAAACTGAATCAAAAACTTGCAGCTCTACCTTTTCCTTAGGTGACAAATCAGATATGATTCCAAGGTTTGAAATTGGGATCTGTTTTAAGATATAAACAGTGGGTAAGCTGTAATGCTGCTGAACGTTGACAAAGCATCATTGAATCCCAAGACCTGCAGATGAACATGCATGGCACATGTGAAACGTGAACACAACCCATGGCAAACCACCCATACCCCCATTATGGGGACTGTGGCATTGTGCGCAAACTGCACAGAAATCATGAGGAACTCAACGCATGTGGTACACATGTGAGTTCTGGATCGTGCCCAGAAAAGTTAGTCAGCCCAACCAACCATAAGTCTTGTATGCAAAGAATTTATTTTTTAATGAATGGACATACAGTATTAGAAACCCTCTTAACCAGACACATTGGGGACATGAGTTTTACTTATATTACAGTGGTATCTAGGAGAGTGCCGTACTGTCTATATGTTTGGAAGTGGTAGAGCACATAAGTCACGTTCAGAATAAAGAGGAGTGTGGGTTAGAGAAGGGTGTTCTAATGTAAACTTATCTGAAAGCATTTTTGTATTGCCTGAATCCAAACAGATTTCTCCCAAACTAATGAAAAGCTGCATCTAAGGAAGTCAAACCAGTTTTTATCAGCCAAAGTGAGAGCAATTGCAGCAAATGTGTCCTTTACTGCCAAGAGAACAAAGCACTTACGGCCTATTCTGAAGAATTATAGTGTCTCCTAGGAGGGAAAGATACTTTACCTTACTTTCCATAGCTTTCACTTATATGTGGAACAAAGCAGTGCATTTTTATTTGTTTCTTTGAGCAGTCAAGAAAGGATTCTATAAATCAATTATTTTGGGTGCTGAATGCATTTGTAAAAAGGTTATCCCGTATGATTAACTTATTAGGGTGTCTGTCAGACTTTTATTGAGTGTTAACTTTTAAGATAATTTTGTTTACCAAACTTTTTCAAAGGAAATCATAAACGTCAGTCTTGAGAATGGATGAATTCTGGAGAAGTCTCTTTTATAAGGTGGCATGTTTGGATGGCAGAATAAGTTTGGTCCTTGACATTCTGCCCCACTACCTTTGGAGCCATTAATTGTCTGTTTTTCAACTTGTTAGGGTGGCATTTTCAGGGCTTTGAAGCCTTTAGACCAGAAAGTTTAATCTAAGAAGCTGACCTTGCATTACTGCATCTGCTTTTAACCTTAGACATTTTGGAGAAGATTGAGCTTCATTGCCTGTTTAAAACCAATAAAAATAAATTACTTTGTCCAATATGTGTGTATTTTCTACAGTGCTGCTTTGCTGGATTTGACTCAGGCTTAGCTTTAAAAGAACCATCTTGATCTTAGATCAACAATTATTTAGCAATAAATAATACTTTTCTTGAAATACATTTACCCTATATTTCCTTATAAAAACCTAAAGACTCATTTTCTCCAACATGCTCTGTTTGGAACACTAATGATTTCACTCATATACTTGTCCAAATACTTAAAACTTTGACTTTGATCCCAAGCCCGTGCGGAGCTGCGCATGCACACCCACACACAAACTGCGTGCAAACCTGTCTCTTATACACATCTAGATGTGTATTGCCGTACTGTCTATATGTTTGGAAGTGGTAGAGCACATAAGTCACGTTCAGAATAAAGAGGAGTGTGGGTTAGAGAAGGGTGTTCTAATGTAAACTTATCTGAAAGCATTTTTGTATTGCCTGAATCCAAACAGATTTCTCCCAAACTAATGAAAAGCTGCATCTAAGGAAGTCAAACCAGTTTTTATCAGCCAAAGTGAGAGCAATTGCAGCAAATGTGTCCTTTACTGCCAAGAGAACAAAGCACTTACGGCCTATTCTGAAGAATTATAGTGTCTCCTAGGAGGGAAAGATACTTTACCTTACTTTCCATAGCTTTCACTTATATGTGGAACAAAGCAGTGCATTTTTATTTGTTTCTTTGAGCAGTCAAGAAAGGATTCTATAAATCAATTATTTTGGGTGCTGAATGCATTTGTAAAAAGGTTATCCCGTATGATTAACTTATTAGGGTGTCTGTCAGACTTTTATTGAGTGTTAACTTTTAAGATAATTTTGTTTACCAAACTTTTTCAAAGGAAATCATAAACGTCAGTCTTGAGAATGGATGAATTCTGGAGAAGTCTCTTTTATAAGGTGGCATGTTTGGATGGCAGAATAAGTTTGGTCCTTGACATTCTGCCCCACTACCTTTGGAGCCATTAATTGTCTGTTTTTCAACTTGTTAGGGTGGCATTTTCAGGGCTTTGAAGCCTTTAGACCAGAAAGTTTAATCTAAGAAGCTGACCTTGCATTACTGCATCTGCTTTTAACCTTAGACATTTTGGAGAAGATTGAGCTTCATTGCCTGTTTAAAACCAATAAAAATAAATTACTTTGTCCAATATGTGTGTATTTTCTACAGTGCTGCTTTGCTGGATTTGACTCAGGCTTAGCTTTAAAAGAACCATCTTGATCTTAGATCAACAATTATTTAGCAATAAATAATACTTTTCTTGAAATACATTTACCCTATATTTCCTTATAAAAACCTAAAGACTCATTTTCTCCAACATGCTCTGTTTGGAACACTAATGATTTCACTCATATACTTGTCCAAATACTTAAAACTTTGACTTTGATCCCAAGCCCGTGCGGAGCTGCGCATGCACACCCACACACAAACTGCGTGCAAACCGCACAGATCCACGCTGCGGACATGCCCTGTGGAAACTGCGCGCCCAGTCAATCCACAGGGCATGGGATCATGGCCACTATGTGCATAAGTACTTCATTTTACGTATACTTAGAATAGCACATGTTATGAACCAGGACTTTTCCAGACCTCAGTCAGACCATTACACCGGTGCCATTCACTTCAATGGGAAAGTGTTTCCCATTGAGTCAATGGGAAACCGAATCATAGCCCGAATCCCATCCCTAGCGTAGCCCCAGGACAGTAGGTCTGACCTTCCCCCACCACTATTTCCCAGGGCCCCAGAGTGGTACTTACCACCTCAGAGAGTTTCATTGAAGCACCGCTGCTGCTGTGGGCACTCTGGCAGGCTCCCTCACAGTGTCTTCCTCCCTGCTCCTTATTGCGCATTCACAAAATGGCCATCGCCCTTAACCAAAAAGGCAGCAACATCATTTTGGCCGATGCCGTTTTGGTTAAGGGTGGTGGCCATTTTGTACATGTGTGATAAGGAGCAGGGAGAACACTGTGGTGAGGGAGCCTCCTGAAGGTCTCACAGAAGCAGCCGTGCTTCAATCAAGCCTTCCAAGACCTGGGATTCCAGGGCTCTGTGGGATGGGGGTAGGCGTAGATCTGGATCTATAAGTATGTATCTGTCACGTATTGCGGATTATGCAGATTAATCCACAACTGCCGTTTTTTAGAGAGTTGCAAATTAATCCAAGTCTGGAATGCCCATCCCTGCAGGATAGTCTCTAACAAGATAGATGTTATATTATGTGTTCTCTCAAAGGACTTTGACATGGAAAAGCAACCTAAAAATCAGTATAGCCATGCCCTTCTATCGTTTAAACTCCACAGGTTTTAATTACAGTAAGCACATAAACTGTACATCAAAAGAACGTAAGCCAAACCACATACTGCCTGCCTATAATTATTTCTAAATGCTGGCTATAGAAGTTGGCTAGTAAGGGCTTTTGAATCTTATACAGAGACAGACTTTTATTGGGATCCAAGTCTGCCTTATAAGCCAAGTATCTCTTATAGCAGGTTGAGTTTTCCAGGTAACCTCAAAAGAACTAGCTTAGTAGAGCAATCAGTGTCACTTTTTTCAAGGCAGCTGCATATATTGAGGACAGGATGGTTATGTCAGATATCTGGTCATTGTCCATATATGACTACATGATTACTATGGATGTTTTCAGATGTGACAGGGCGCCTATTGGCCCCGTCACGGAATCACCTTTTGCTTCCCCGCCGGAATCAAAACGTCATGTCCAGCAGACGTGCTGGCTGATTCCGGCGGGGAATCTGGAGGAGGGGCGGGATTGCGCGGCGCAACGTGTGGCCACACAGCCCAACCCCCCCACGCTCCCCCAGCCGTCCACCCTCCTGGTGATGGGCGGGCACAGCGGCCAATCCGGCCGCTGCACCCAATTCCGACCCGGGGTCTGGGCTACGGCCCAGAATCGGTGGCGGTAACAGATGTTACCGTCCACTGATTCCAGGCCGTGGTTCAGTTAACCACGCTTTCGGGGATGGTGCCTGGACCATCCTCGAAAGCGTGGTTATTTTGCTCACCGCCGGTGGTTCACTGTGGTGAATATATGACGATGAGCAACCAGACGTTACGGGACCATCCACCACCACGGGGGATTCACCGTGGTTGAATGTGGTACTGTAATGTCTGAAAATACCCTTAGGATAGTCCAGGGGCTATGTATCAGCTGTCCCCATCATACATGTCCAGTACACATGTACCAGTGAGAGAGTGGCCACAATCAATAACCAATGCTGATTTATTGTCAATGCTAACATGTCTGTCTGAATTCTATCACTGTTGGTATGGTATCTTATGGTATGGTACCTTATGCTAGTAATAATACTTGTGACAGTTATCTGGAACTGTGCCACCTTGCAGTCATGCTAGCCTAGGCTTTTCCACCTAAAATCAATGATGAAGCTCTATTGCTAGTAGCAATGGAGAGAGCTACAGAATGCACTGTCATCAAACTGCTCCAGGCATGACAACACAGCAGAATGTCTACACTAGCTATCCCACTGCTACTCTTTCACCAGTGCTAGCAATAGTGAGCAATTGTGGGGAAAAGATGGTATACACAAATGCTAAGATTTCCCAAACCCCCTTCCTCTCCAGAGATGTTGTATGAACCAAAGTTTTTAAGAAAGATCATCAATGTAATTTATCTCATGACTGTGATCATATACATTATGTTGGTTTGATGAGCATTGATTACCACATGGTTGGTAAGCCAAGATAAAATTAGATGAGTTTTCACGTACACCACACCCCATGTGTTGTGTTTTAAAATGTTGTTAACCACCCTGAGATGCTTGTAGCAGCAGGGGGCAGCATATAAATTGTAATAATAAATAATAATAAATAAATAAATAATAAATATTTGGTGAGGACCCCTGGCACCATTAAAGTCTATCACAGTCACTTGTGTTGATCCAATTTTGTAAGTATTTTTAATCTGCCTTTAAATAAAGTTCCATGCCATCCTACAATCATAGTGAGCTATGTTTGCTTCCCCACCTACTTCGTTCCTACTTATACAAATGTGGGCATTGATCCAGAAATTGCCTCAGACATGATTTACTACTTCAGCAGGTTAATCTGAAAGGCAGCTAAAAATATTATATTGAAAAGAGGACAATGCTCTCAGCATGTCTGGTCAGCTTCCATAGATGACAACATAATTGTCATATATTGTCAAGGATCCATCTGACACTTTGATGTATAAGAATATATGGGTTTTGCTTTTCTGTTGTTTTGTGCATGCAGTATGGCGTTACAGATTTGGATTAATCCGTAACTGCTCGTAAAGGACTGTTACGGATTAATCCTTGCCAAACCACAACAGTGGCAACATGCCCAATGAGGATTAGAATTTAAATCTATACAAAAATAAATAATAATTAAATTTTTTTTAAAGGTCATTGCACATCCACAAACTGGCTACCAGATCATCATGCGTGTGCAGCCTTTTTGCAAAATGGCAGACAGTCTGCACATGTGCAGTGGCCATTTTGCACATGTGCAGATGGGCTGCCATTTTTCCAAAATCATGGTGACACTGCTGGCACCATTTTGGAAAGAGGTGCACAAGAGCAGAATGGTCTGGCTGCCATATTTTGTAGATTTAAATACGGATCCATAATTCAAATCCGTAATTAAATCCAGAATTTACAGATCCAAATCTAACTGATCCAAATCCATAATTTCATCTCAATGCCCACCCCTAGTAGTTATGCTGTGAGGGTGCCATTGTCTGTTTTCAGGTGGTACCATAAGTCCACTCTCTGTTCTCAGTATTTATTTCCTAGTGACCAGTCAAAAGTGGGCATAATCCTGCTGTCATTGTGGACTGTATTGTTCACCCACACAAGTTAGTGCAGCCCTGATTCTTCACAGACAAATGAGCCCAAATTATCCACGGCCTATTCTGTAGACTACAGGGTAAGGAATATGGCAGAGACATCTTGACTGTTACCAGTTGGCGTAGACTGGGGCTGCTGTAATATGATTGAACCAGAACGGAGCTGGCCTAAGAATCAGAGACTTAATCAGGCTCTTGGCAGCTTCCCCTCTGAGCTTCAGCCACAGCAGTTTGGCTTGGATAAAAATGATCATTCTGTGTGTGTATATGGCAGAGACATATACACGGTCCCATCATTTCCCTTTGCTGTACCCCAAGCAGAGGGAAGGGAAGGGAAAGCCTGGCCGGGAGACTTGACATGTTTGATGCTTTCAGTAGGAATCATGGCATTGGGTGTGAATAGAGCTGAGCTTTAGGGACTGGACTTCTCCTACTATACCAGGAAAACAAAAAGGAGAAACGAAGCAAATTAATGTCAGATCAGACTGTGTACTCTTTCTTACTATACCAAGAAAACAAAAAGGAGAAACTAAGCAAATTAATGTCAGCAGCTCAGCAAGGCAGCTTAGTGGCAAGAGAGATTTCCTATTATGTTTCTGCTATGTTAACCTCTTAATGTTGAATATAAAATCACACAGCTGACATCAGGGCTCCAGATTGGATGATTTAGCCTGAAGTGTATCTTGGATACTTAGAGGGCAATATGTTTTTTTAAATATTTTTTTGTTGAAACTCTTTCTGCCATTTGCCCTCTAGCTTATACGCTACTAGAACATAACCAATAAACCCGCAGTGAACTGCACGCTCGACTGGCAACTCAGCCGTTGCCCAGTGGAAGCCTCTGTTATGCAAAACCATTCATTGTACATTCACTGCTGCTGGCAGAGTGGCAGACGGTTACTTTTCCGGCTAAGTAACCACAGCACTTTGTATTAGCAAAGCTTGGAACGTATGGCTTTGCTCAGCACTACCTAAATTATAAAAAACGAGCCTTTTCTTTGAAAGGCAATCTGATTTTTGTATGTGTGAAGTTACAAATCTAATCCGTTTTTTAAATGCATCTTTGAGCTCAGGGTGCATGTATTATTTATTTATTTTATTATTGATTGTATTTATTACGCATTAAGTGAGTTCAAAAAGGCACATTCATACGAGTTTTCTCTCCCAGTTATTTAATTTCCTGCTCCAGAGAACTGTTGCGCTTTACCATTATCTGGTGTCAGTTTCACTCTCCTACTTTAAATCTCACCACCCAACAATGGTGTAATTCTCAGCAGCTATTGTTTTCTCTATGAGAGTGGAGGGGTGGAAGTGACCTCAGTTTTTAGTTCGTTAGTTACGGGTGATTTACAATTACAATTTACAGCTGTAAAATGATTTACAATTCATTGACACTAAACATGTGGGGGATGCATTTTAAGTTGGGTTTTTCATTTCTTGTGAATGCAGCCTGAGATGAGATTTGAACCCTTATCCTTCAAATCCAAGACCTTATCCACTAGACAACATTGGCCACGTACCATATGTATATTTTAAACACATACATTTCCAGTTGTTCAATAGCAATTTTACAATTGGAACAAGGGATCCCCCTTCCTACTAGGGGGAGGGGCGACCCTTTCCAAGGCTAAACCTGGCTTCTTAATCCACCCACCACTAGTTAATCTGCCACCTTTGGATGAAGTAGATGGGCCTTGTAGCGAACCCTCTAAATTCATGCTCTTCTAGAGTCAAAGAGCCTTCAGTGAGAACTTCCAGCTCCCACACACCTCAGCCGAATAGTACACCAAGTGAGGGGGCTCTGAGGTGGCCAGACCCAACCCTTTTAGCACCTTCTACACCAAAAAACCCAAGTGTGTATATGACAGAGACAGTCACAGTCCCATCATTTCCCTTTGCTGTATCCCAAACAGAGGGAAGGGAAAGCCTGGCCGGGAGACTTGACATGTTTGATGCTTTCAGAAGGGATCATGGCATTGAGGGTGGATCTTTGGGTGTGACTAGAGCTGAACTTTAGCTGTGAAGGACTGGACTTCAGAAAGCGTGACCTAATGGGGTGGAGCTTCAGTTTTGAGCACTGGGGTTCATCAAGAAGCATTATTCTAGAGGAGCTGGAACCCCCAATCCTCATCCTAGTCTGTGTCCCCACAGCTGCCGAGGGTGCTGCACCTGGACACCAGTCTTCTATGTACATTGAGAATTTTAGAACTACTGTTTTTTTAGCATTTGACATGATGGACGCATTATTTTGTAACACTGCCTGAATCTCACCTAGGCGCTGGTCCTACGACTGCACAGTGGAAGGACACAGAACCCTTGAGGTGCTGGAATTGCAGCTGGTGCAGTGACAGCCAATCCTGAGTTCACTGCACATTGGGGGTTCTGCCAGGCTGCCCCTCTTCCACATCCCTATCAGCTGTAGGGACAGTCAGCAGGAAAGGGTGGGGGTAGGTTTTATATACAGATGTTATCTGTGGACCCTCTAAGTCTCTGCTTTGCAGACCTATAAAGTCGGGAGCAGAGTGACTGTCATCTCTCTTTGATGGCTGTGGCATGTATCCCACACCAGGGGATTTCATAAGTTTCATTTGCTACCTTCCACATAACTTGGAGGATAAAGTTCTTAACAGTGGTGGCTGGAGTACTTTTAGGCTGGAGTGGCAGTGGGCAGGGTCACAGACACCCCAGGCTCCACCCTCAGTTTGCATAAATACATATACATTAACATAGAATTAACAGCTTATATATTGCATATACATTTTCACATATTTAAAATATCCCAGTGCCTAACAGAGGCAAGGGATCTTGCCACAGACACAATTTTTAAAAATTTAAGTAGCACACATGCGTTGGCAGCATGACATAGTAGTCACCTCAGCTGTGAGTCGGTTGGTGGAAGGAGGATGAGCGAGATTTGGAGGCAGGGCGGTCCCCGCTCTTCTCGTCTCCCACCAGCCACCCCTGGTTTTTAATATTTTTCTGAAGTTCACTTTTGCAAAAGCCTAGCATTAAGTTAAATACTACAGTATTGCATGGTGTTACGAGCAAGTTGTAGACAACTGTTGCAAAATGCTTTCCTGACTTCATGTTCAAGATTTTAAAACGCTCCTGCTCCTGGCAAATATTTGCAGTAGGAGAATACCATTTCATGTTTGTTTTCAATTTATTTATTTATGTATTTATTTATTTTATTTTATTTAACAAATTTATAACCCTCACCCTCCTGCTAACAGTAGCTCGGGGTGGCTCACAATTATAATTAAAAAGCATAAAATACAATGTCATATAAATATAGATGGATTTTCATGAACTAAAAAAGTTTTTAAATTCCTTCTTTAAAAGAAATAATGAGAGTGTTTTAAGAGGAAACTGTACATTGGTTATCTATATTGCTGTCACTAAAAGGCATTAGAATGTTTAAGCTTGAAAGTATAGGAACTGGAAAAAGAAAGAAAAAATGGAAGGTGCCTTTACTAAAAACTTTTACAGTGCAGTAATGTATCCAGTTTCAGTTTTGTACTTTGGATTTTAGCTGTGCTTTCACTCAAGAATAGCTAAATAATATAGTAAATGCAGTGAAATGAGCTAAGGGACACATACGATACCAAAAACTGTGAAGTACAACATTGCCGTGTATGAAATATGCTTTCTCAATAATCAGATTACACCTTTTCCTGTTGGAAACCTAATTACTTTCAAATAAAATGACTTAGCTTTGTTGTGGCTTCTAACATAATGTGGTGATGCACAGAATCTAAAAATAGGAATCTTTCAAGCACATGACATCAAACATTAAAAATAAAATGTACAAAGATAAATCTCTTTCAAATTTACATCTTTCAATAGCTTGACAGACGTCCTTGACCAGAACATTGCTTCTAAAGTAGATGCTCTGCTTGTTCTGTGTTCTGAATAGCCCGGTCTACTCTTTCCTTGATTATTACTTTTTAAAAAAACAATTCTCCATATGTATGTGCGTGAGCTTTCTCTCACATACACACTCTGTTTTACACACACACACTTTCCCAAGAGTTGCTCTTTTCGCTTATTTTAAAATTAACCCATTCTTTGCTGAGTTTTCATTTTTGTTTTAAATAAAATCAAATTTAAAACACTGTTGTCGTGTTTTTCTGACAGCCCAAGCAATAATAGTTTGATAATTTTATTCTAACATTTTAGGAGCACATAGTCTCCTAGCCTTCTCTGAAAGCTATCTAAAAGAAATCTCTGAACTTTCCCCAGAAAGGAAGGACTAATTGATGAAAGAAATTGAGGGTCTGGAAACTATTCCTTGACTAAATGAATCAACACTGAGTGATTATTACCATCAGATGACTGGGCCACAGACATTATCAGTCACTGCTTGCCAAAATTCTGTGGGAGCCCATTTGGGAATAAGTTAATTTTACATTTGCTACTTTATGTATTAATGGCAATGATAAAAAGTCCACATTGAACAGTGGTTGAGCCTTTGAATTTGTAGGATGCTTTGAACTGACTGTGTGTTTTTAGATGAGATGCTACCCCACATGACCACCCAGGAACCATGCAGCCCACCACCCATCTTAAGGTGGAGCAGCGCCCACTCATGGTCACATGCAGAGTACTGCCAGGAAATCCCGAGTGCTCCATGTGGAGCAAGTCAAATAGCTCCATGGCAACAGGCAGCCATGGAGCCCCTGCCCATATCAGTTGATGTGGCCAGTCACACCAGCAGAGAAGTCTGCTGCTCATAGGCATTGTGGGTGTGTGACAAGCCCTTTGTAAGTCACAAAAACTGGTCGGGAACACTGGGGAGCCCGGGTTTCTCAGTGCTCATATCAGGAACATATCAATTGAAAAGGCCAGCGCGGCACACACTTGTCCGTGGCAGAGGGAGTTGCATGGTGGCTTGCCTCTGTTGCCAGGGTGGCCACACTAGGAGCTGCCTGTTTGAATCAGGCCTCATACACTCCACCTGAGTGGCTGCTCTGCAGCAGTGTCGTTCAGAGGCCACAGACTTCCTGCCCCCATCTCCTTGCTCCTTTAGAAACATCCTTTGTGTTGCTTTCCAAGTAGTGCTGAAGCATGGCTGGATTTCTCATTAGAACAATCTTTGTGAAACTTCCTGCCTAGCTCCACAGCTGTCACTCCCCATCTCTTCCCTTCTCTGTTTTAATGCAGAGGGGAAACATATCTGGCAAGCAGTTGGAAATGTTAGTATTGCGTTTACTGATTAACTGGATTTGTTTACATATTCTGATAGAATTATATCCTTTCCTTGACTATCTTGTTCTGCTATGATGATAAAATATCAACAAGTAGGCTGATATGAGATTGTTAAAGCAGAGGTTCCCAAACTATTTTTTATTCTATTTTTTGGCCTGTGTGACCCCATGACTTCAGATGGCAACAAAGGGTGATTTCAGACGTTACGTGAACACGGTGAACCACAGTGAATACCCACCTGTGGTCACCGTGTCCTGTACGTCTGTTCGCGGCGCGCCAGATGTTGGCCACGGTCAATCCCCACATGGGGTTCGTTTGAACCACGCTTCCCGGGCTAGCCGGGGGAAGGTCCCGGGAAGCGTGGTCAAACGGACCCCGGGCCGTGGCCAAGGAAAAGTAACGTCTGGCCGCGTGCCACGGCCCGGGATCCCCGGCGGGATCCCGGGCCGTGGCACGATCGGCCGGACGCGGCGGCCGCATTGGCCCCGCCGCCCGCCCGTCTCCTCGGAGGGCGGGCGGCGGGGTGCGTGGAGGGGGCGGGGCCGCGCGGCTGCACGTTGCGCCGTGTGGCCCCGGCCCCTCCCACTTTCCCCGCCGGGATCCCCCCGGCACGTCTGTTGTGCCGTTACGGGGTGACCCCGGCGGGGAACGAAGCCGTTGGTGCCGGTACGGGGCCAACGGCCCGCGTATCGTCTGAAAATACCCATTGACATGCATAGTATATCCAATACTAGTTGAGATTATGACCCCTTCTAGTCATAAGGAGATGGCATGACCTCCCTTGGGAATCATGATCCACAGTTTGGGATCCTCTATGCTTAAGGAAGCGTGTCAGAGTACTTGCAGTCACGGGAGTTATGGTGAGGAGCCAAGGATGATTTTTTGTTAAAAGTAATAATGATACACAAGACCCATGTGAGTCAGCTTAGCCTAGGAAAATAAGATGTTGGACTTGTACCTAGGAGACTAGTTCTCAAATCCTTTTTTTAGCCATAAACTCACTGGGTGGCCTTGGCCAAGTCACTATTTCTCAGCCTCAGTTCTATAAAATGGGAATAAAAATGACCTACTTATGGGATTGTTGCGATGGTGAATTAGATATGAATTGAAAGGCATTTTGAACACTGAATTTTTTATGTAAATGATACACAGGAATAATGATAGCTGATTAGGAATAATGATAGCTGTGGTTTTAAAATGTTAAGATTATCATCTGGACATTAGACGTGTGACTGCAGGACCTAGTGAAGAATAAGATAAAAGCTACAAACACCCTAGGTCAGGGCCATCAATACACATACTGCATGAACAATAGATATTTAAAATGCCTGTCTGAGCCACAGGGAATACTTCTCAAACAAGTGGCATTTAAGAAGCAAACAGCAAGAATTAAGAAATAATGAAAATGCATTGCCGGCGCACCCCCCCAATGAGACAGGACAACATCAAAGTGGGTTTAAACGACCACACTCTTTATTTGAATTAAAATTCACTTCAGATTGGAATCGGTGGGGCAAATTCGAGCAACCCATGGGCATGGCCATGTCAAAATAAAACTGGCCTTGAAACTGGAAACCCAGGAGATGAAAACTCTCTGGGTGAACCGGGAGAAGGCGGAAAGCAGACTTTACATCGCACTTCGCCAAGAGGGCCCGTGGACCATGGCGCTTCACTAGGGCAACTGCCATGTCAAATGACGCATACTGGACCGTTGACAGCTCTTTTGCAATGGCGTTGTTG
>QEPC01001706.1:778331-836043 GCA_003113815.1 Sphenodon punctatus | reverse complement strand
TAATAATTAATAAGTTAGATTCCATTTTAAAGCTTCCATACATGAATGCAGAATGCATAGAAAAATCCTACCATATTGGTACAGAAAAAAGTCCACTTTTGTAACTGATGGTTATTTGGTAGCTTTCTAAATAAGTTTTGAAAAGAGCAGTTAACTTACAAGTCATGAAACAGAGATCGTCCCAAGCTGCAATGTTCTGACCTGGATTTGGATGCAGACATCCTCCAAATTAAGGGATGCCCTGAGCCAGAAGAAAGGAAGGGAGCTGATTTAGTTCCATGTGTATATTAAGAGCAAGACTAAGGACACTTTCCCATGTTACAAAATGCACCCAATTTAATTTCATTTGCATCTGGGAAAAACTCCTAGAGGCAAATTAGGTGTGGGGTTTGTAACATGGAAATGTTAACCCGTGCATTTTTGGTTGAAAAAATGCATGGGTTAACATTATCTGTTAATTGTTATCTGTAACTTTTATTTAAGTCTCATTGGACATTTTTAGACACACACTTTTTTTACCCAGAGCTAAGAGTCCAAGTTCTGCAAACTCCTGCACAGGGAGTTTAGATGCTCCTTTACGACCGGAAGTCACGTCGGCACCATTGCAGACAGTGGCTCCAGTGACTCCCACAAGTTTTGAGAAGCAGAGTAGGTAAGTCCTCTAATATTGAGGACTTACCAAGGCCGCTTTTAGATGAGCAGGTCGCACTCACGTGATCCACTCACGTGACTTTTAAAAATCCTGCGGGCTGGGATTACACAAGATGTTTCATGTATTAAAGCCGGTTGCACATTCTTTTAAAACCACAAACTAAATACCTCAACATCGGGGTATTTAGTTCGCAGTTTTAAAAGAACACGCAACTGGCTTTAACGTGTGAAACGTCTCTTCTAATCCAGGCCCACAGGATTTTCAAAAGCCAAGTGAGCGTACTGAGCAAAGGCAACCCACTCGTCTAAAAGCAGCCCAAGTCCATTTCTCAAAACATGCGGGAGTTGCTGGCAATGCCGTTTGCAGTGGTGCCCGAGTGACTTCTGTTCGGGGGGGGGGCAGGGTGGGATGTCTAACCTCTCCATGCAGGAGTTTGCAGAACCCAAACTCTTAAGTCCAGGTGAGTGTCTAAAAATGCCGATAGTGATTGTTGGTGCATAAACTTAAATTCTCTAAAAGCTTTATTTCACATTGGCCTCTCATTACATACACACGCCTCTTTGGTAAACTGTTTGCTTTTGCTTGCAGGTTATACATACTTATAGGTTCATTTCAGATCCTTGGGGATTTCATAACAGAGGAAGTCCTTTCAATTGTGTGAACATAAAATTAAATTCGAACATGTGATCTGACAACATTCTAAACTGTTTACTGTCAATATCATTTGCTAAGTTGTCCATTCTAGTTTGGATGTACTACATAGAGAAATCTGGTAGAAGGAACCCAAACAGGATTTATAAAGCATTGTACAATGAAGAAAATCCTCAAACAGTTATTTAAGCTTCTGCAGCTTTTAGATTACTGCATCATCTCAAGACAGACCCCTGCGTTCTTCAATTACTTTGGTAAACTCTGGCAATTCTGATTCAAGTGGTGTTTATATATCATTATTTCATTTAAAACCACTTTGATAATACTAAGGAGAAAATGTGCTATTGTCAGTTCCCGCCGATGGGGGGTTCATTCGGGGCAGAGTACAAGCCCCCAGCGGGTCCCAGCCAGCCGCCCTCCCCAGCACCGCTCGCTCAGCAGCACAGCATACTGACATAGTGGATCCAGCTGCAGAGCCTCTGCATCCAGTTTCCAGGGCAACCAGCCCCAATGCAAGCAAAGGACAGCTCTCCCCCGCCCGCCAGGTGACGCCTGCAGCGGAGCCCATGCGGCACTCCGCAAGGCTCCAGGCACATCAGGGGATGGGATCTTCACTGTAAACACCGGCGCTGGGAAGTACCCAGTGCCGGTAATCAGAGCCCTGAGAAGCTGGCCCCCTGAGAGCTAAGTATCATTGTTATTGAGTTGCATGGTGTTGTCTCCCTGTGTCCTTACCTTTGACAAGTGTGTCCTGCCCTTGTATCCTACCTGTCTCCAATTCCCCCTCCCCATGTCTGCCTTCCTAGCCCTGCTCCCAGTCTAGTGTACCCCGTTACCCTCCCCCACGGTGTGCTTGTGTGAGTGCAAGGTGATTGTAACTAGTACCAGCCCTTCCCTCCTGGGTTTCGTTCCCTTCCTCTGTCGGGTGAGAGTCCCTCTTGCCTCCTTCCCCCCCAAACCCAGTCCCCGCCCCTGCAATCCTTCACCGCTTCCTCACTCATTCCCCCATCCCTCCCTTGGGTGCGACAGTTTGTGGTGTGTACCTGCCTCTCACAACAAGCTCTGCATCCTATGATGATAGGAGTCCAGTTTCCTTGAGATCACAAGGGCCCACATACTATCCTGGCAGGCATTTGTCCCCCCAGGGCCTCCTGCAGAGTGTGAGCATGGGCGGTGTGTGTAAACCCGTGGGTGTACGTTCCCCCTCTTTCCTCTCCACCCCAGTGACAGCTATCAGACCAGTATCTTAAGCATCTCTAATTTCCAGATATTCTGCTTAATCCCCTGAGAATACTATTTCAGTTGGCCTTGTGGTACCCCATATTATCTTTCTAGAGGCTTGTAACAGTATTTGCTGCTAAGATTTCAGCTACCTCAAAAGGCTAGTTTTCCTTCCAACTCGGGATTGTATAATTGCTTTTGTGTTTGAAGCTATTAAAACTATGGAAATAAGAAAAAAATAAAATTATCATTTGAAGGACAAAGCAAAAGAAACTGATGATAACCCAAGTAGGAGCCATTACTGAAAAGTAATATGTTTTGATACTTTGATACTTTTAATACTAAGTATTAGGAAAGCATTTACAAGACACACAAAAGGAAAACGTTTGAAGGCACATAACCTCTGAAATAATATTAGCAATATTTAATTATGAGTACACACCAGGTTTATTGAAACTATCATAGCATGCCACGATATTTATTATTAAATATGCAGTGCCAAATGCATGACGGGTCTTTTGCACACAAGTATAAAGGCAGAGGTTGTATTCATGAGATACTTAGTACAGGGGAAAACCTCGCCCCTACGTTCTTCGTGAACGTGTGCAAGGTTTAGGTTTGCCGGATGCCCCAGGTGTAATTTGGGTCAATTAATTATTAATTATTATTAGCATTTATATGGCACCAGCGATGTACCTGGCGCTTACAAAGAACAAGATAGACACGGTCCCTGCCCAAGAGCTTACAAACTAAAGACAGGGGGAGAAGAGACAGGGAAGGGGGAACAGAGGGAGAGACAAGGGATGCAACATTCGTGAGGATGTGAGAACTCAGGTACACGTTCTTGGCTTGGTTACAGTAAATTGGGCTGTCTCTTATACACATCTAGATGTGTATAAGAGACAGCTGTAAGACCTGGCTGTTCGCCCAGGCCTTTGGGGAGGATGGGAGGGTAGGGTGAGAGGTTTTTAGCTCCCCCATCTTACCTATTATTTATTATGTATTTATTATATTTAGCCCTGTTTTAATATTTTTATTTTATTGTATTGGATGTTTTAAATTATTTTTATTGTGTTTTAATTGTTTGAAGCCACCCCGGGCTGCTTTAGCAGGAGGGGCGGGGTATAAATCTATTAAATAAATAAATAAAATAAATAAATACATTCACCTCATGGAAGCACTCTGCCGAATGACACTTTGCAGATGCTGTGGCAGCTGCAAAGAAAGCTTTCTTCGCGGCTGCCACAGCCATGGCATAGTTCCTTAAAAACAGTCTATGCCTCAGTTGGTCGACTTCGGCATGAGTCAAGTGCCACCTGCACTCCAACTGCCTACCCTCTTGCTTTAGCAGCCTTAGGTCCTCTGTATACCAAGGAGACCTGTGCTGCCGTGTGGAGGAAGCAGACACCTGGGTGCCACCATGTCAGTAGCCTAGGTCAAAATGCCACACCACAAATCTACCAAAGCATTGACAGGGAGGCCATTGAGGTCAGTAGGTAAATCCCCCAGAGAATTCTGGAATCCTATTGGATCCATTAGTCTCCATGGGTGAACCACTGGTACACCACCTTGACAAGGGTAATGGTCCGACCATGACCATGGTGTTATAATGACACCCCCGATAACTGGAACCCCTGTG
Organism: Sphenodon punctatus; assembly: GCA_003113815.1. Taxonomy (NCBI): domain Eukaryota; kingdom Metazoa; phylum Chordata; class Lepidosauria; order Sphenodontia; family Sphenodontidae; genus Sphenodon; species Sphenodon punctatus. The sequence goes on along the minus strand of QEPC01001706.1, from coordinate 831,880 downwards.
CCCAGGCCAGTGTAGAACATAAGGTCCACCGTGTGTTTGCTTCAGCCTCATGTGTCAGGCCAGATATTACCTAGGATAGTTAGGCCCATGACTGTCCTCCTGCTCCGCTCCCAAAAAGCTGGCCTCAGCATGTATGTTGAAATCACCCAAATCAATAAGTCTGGGTGCTCTCAACACCCCCCAAGATCAGCTCGGCTAGAGCAGTCAGGGAGTCTCTAGTGCACTGGGGTGGTTGGTACACTAGCAGAATCCCCAATCTATCCTGGTCCCCGAATACTAGATGGATACGTTCTATGTTGGCCAGGTCTGATACTGGATACCTTCAAAAGACCAGGTTGTGCCTAGGATCAAGATGAAAACTAAAAGAGGTAGAAGGGATGTGTGTGTTTTTCAGAGAGATGATTCTTTAGCATGCTGAAAGGGACTTTCCCTGTTTCCACCTGTGATCCTCTCACACAGACATCCTTTTCTTTTTCCAGCTCAACCTCAAAGTTAGTCAGTGGGCTATTTCCAAAACGTTTTTGGAAACATGCACATTAGGGATGGCATGAAGTGTACCCATACCAATTTGGAGGGTATGGTGTACATTCCTTGTTCCTACCCTGTCTGGACTCCTCCAGACTCTGTTTAATTCCTGGGTGTAGAGGACTGTGTTCCAGAGAGGAAGCACTGGTAGGAAACAATGCTGTATGACTTCCCATGATAGGAAGAGAGAAGGACGTGGACAGAGTGGCTTTAGAGTACTGTCTCCTACTTGCGCTTCCAGCCCCTCTTCCTACACACACACCCCACTGGGAAGCAAGCAGAGCTCAGCAGCGTGTAGGAGTGAGGCGAGCTTGGGTTCCTTGGAGTCAGAGAGCATGGCTAAGTAAGGGCTGGGCTTGCAGATCCCTTCAAGTTATACTCCTGGTCAATCTTCATTTCATTAGTTAATGATAACAGTAGTCTTGTTGAATTACAGGGAAGGGGAACCGTTTCCCTCTAAGAGGCCAGTCTGAAAATATGTACAAGATTTGTGTACCACATAAAGGTTGGGGGCAGAGGTACTTAAAGGGTGCACTCAGGAAGATGGGGGTGGTGGTGGTCAAAACATGCATCTATCTCATGGATCTGTCACTTCTTAAGTGCAAGCCCTCCCTCATCTCTGCTCCCTTCCCTTGAATTCAGTCTTTCAGTGCTTGTAGATAGGAACTGGATCCAGGTGCCAGATCCAGGAACTAGAATGGGACCAAACAAAAACTAGCCACAGGCCACATTTGACCCCCCCACAGGTCTGAGGTTCCGCACCCCTGCGGTATGATATATGACTTATCCTTTATTTCAGACACTGTTTCCTATTATTATTTTGTAACAAATATTTGTGGAAGGTGTGCATGTTCTGTGTGTGTTAGAGCAGGGGTGAGGAACCATGTTCCCCTCCCACAGGTGACGAAAAATCTGTACGAGGTCCACAGGCCCGATAAAGGTTGGGAGCAGAATGCTAATGGGGAAAAGAAGGAGGAGGGTCCAGATCCCCTATCCTTGAGTGAATTTTCTCATCTTTGTTCCCTTCCCCTAAACTCACTCTTACAGTGCTTGAGGGTAGAGACTGGATCCAGGGATAAAAAAAATTTTTTAAAAAATAGTCACTGGCTAGATTCGGCTCTCACAACAGCGGTTCCTACTCCTGTGCTGGAGTGTTACATAGGAATTCTGGAAAGCTCCATGTCTCTCTGTGTCTCTCCCAGAATTACCCTAGTAGTCCCAGTCATGACAGGCACAGCTTTTTGACACTGACCAGTTGGGAAAGCCATAATGGCTTATTTTATTCAGCTCCCGATGGGTGTTTACTGGGACAGATTCAGAATTAATAAGATTATGGCAGGGAAACCTGCACTGTGTTAACCTCTGCTAATGACAGAACACAGCAAGGGTCTATCAATATGCCAGTGCCATCATTTTTATTTAAGCATTCATTTGCTTGCTTTTCTGGAAAGAAAGATTAAGACTTTTTAGGGGGAAGAGAATAAATAAAAGCCTCCATCATTGGCAGGAGTTTGTTTCAAACACATCCCCTGATTACTTTGATCTGGCAGGTGCATATTTTGGATGAGCTATGGTGCGGAAAATAAATCTGTGTTTGGCACGAGATCATCTCAAATCCAGCTCAGGTTAGCTTAGTCTTGGCAGGCTTTTCTGCCCAGTGCATTTGGAAGTCTGGACAGGTATCACAACTTCCAGGGTGGATGTCTTGCCTGGCCAGGATCTGACTACGATCCAATCAGGATGGCTTCCTAATAAAATATATATCTAATTTGTTGAATAAAATGAGTTATCTGTGTATTTAGATAGAGAAATGTTTTATCAGGAGGGTTTTTAAGCCATAGCAGAAATTGGCCCCAAACTGACAATCAAGTTGGCTCAGTTCTGATAAGAAGTTAAGCAATAGAATTTTCTTTATTGTCTATGCCAAATCCTGCCTATGGATAGCCTAAAAGCCTAGAAAAGAGGCATTGTCTGTAGCAGTCACTTCACAATGAATCTTGCCAGTGCCAAACAAAATTTCACACAGCATCCCAGCACTGTCTCTTTGGGATTCTCTGCTACTCTGTCCAGAGAACACCAGCTGTTTGCCAAATTATGATCTCTGCTGGCTGCCACACTTGACCTCATCATTTCAGAGGTTGGCCACACCTCTTTCCCACTCATCCAAGCAAGTATGAGCTAGAGCCATATTTCAGACTGCACTCTTCTGTACCCTATAAGAACTGGGATATATGTATTTTGAGTCTTACTATTTAAGGACAATAAATCATTAATATGTAATAGAAAGGAAATAATCCTTTCAATAAAGGGGAGGCCAAGGCACATAAAAGATAACCGCAGTTTTCTCTAACCCAAGACAGAAAATAATCAGCCAGAAATAAAATCAAACCCAGTATGTATCCTAGTTGAGAGTCTCAGATGTTACCTGCATCACCTACTTTGATGGACCTTGAAGCAAAACCAATAGATGTAGCCTGTTTTGGACCAGCGATTAAATTCTAAAGTTAAGGACCCCTTGGAGAAAATCCCCTGCCAACAGTGTTTGTTCTGTCTCAAACTATAGCTCCTCTAATGGCATCTGATAATATGACATGGTGTAAGAGGCAGGTCTCAACTTATTTAGGGCTTTTCCAGTTAAACTCTGCCATGAGTCAGTAGACTGAACAGATCACTGTATCCACACAATAACTACAGTGCCACATTCAGCACTGGAGCTGAGACAGCTAGCTAATTTGTTCCCCATGGGTAATACCCCAAATTTGCAGGTAGTCAGTCAGGTGCCTGATTGGTACCTGATTACTGAGTTCAGCACCCAGTTACCCCAATTACCCCAAACTTCATGGTATTACTGCTGCCAATTTTTTGTTATCAGTTTTCCCTTTTACCAATCCATTCTGACTTACTGTTTCATTTGTGTGTGTGTGTTTCTGAATATTCCTGATCATTTTCCTATCTCAGCAAATGGCAGAAATGGAAAATTGGTAGCCGAAAATTGGAAATTCGGTAATGGAAAACAGAAATTTGGTAATAAAAACAGTATTTTAGCTATTTCACATCTTTATGTTACAAACTTTGCTGTAATGTACTGTATTAGAAGAATATATTTTCATATTAAAATGGAAACTTTGAAAGGAGATACAAAAAACTTTCCTAATAGCTGAATATGTAATCTCTACAGAAGTCGATACCCGTTGGGCATGACCTTTTTTTTGTTTTTAAACTGCCTAACTGAGTCAGACCAATGGTCCATCTTAGCCCAGTATTGTCACAACCTGACACAGCAGCAGGGGTTTCAAATTCGGGGCCAAATCCGGCTCTTTGGCAGAGGCCATCCTGGCGTGCTACCTGAGACCCCTCCTTTATGGCCTTGTGGGGAATATTCACTTTTAGAGAATAGTTAGGTATCGACTTCTGTAGAGATTACATATTCAACTATTAGGAAAGTTTTTCTTATCTCCTTTCAAAGTTTCCATTTTAATATGAAAATATATTCTTCTAATACAGTACATTACAGCAAAGTTTGTAACATAAAGATGTGAAATAGCTTCTGGCTAACCAAAAAATTAAGCAGTGAAAACAGTTTATTCACACATTTTAAAAACAACTGGTAGTTCTATGGTCTAATGGTCCCTATCACAGGGTCCCACCTGGCCCCTATGTCCCACCTTGCCCTTGCCTCACCATCTCCAGTGTTTCTTCCATTCTGTGGCTTCTGCTGTCATTGGACCAGTTGCTCCTTGCTCACTTCCGGGGTCCAGTCAGGACTCTTGCTGCTGGCCGTGCTCAAGCCTCCTAGGGGGACCTCCTAGGTCTTTGGCGGTGGTTTGTTCTCCACTTCGCCATCTGTCTGCTGTGACTTGTTAATTTCAATTCGAGTTACATTCCTCCTAGCAGCAGCCACTCCGCCGATGTCTCAGCTCACCAACCACCCCACAGGTTACGCCTTGTTTCACCTGTGTTCAAGACCTTCCTCTTCCTGCTCACCTGGCAGGCTCAGCTTTTAAAGGAGCATTGCTCTCCAGCCCCTGAAATCTTAAAGAGACAGGGTCCCAATAAAGGCACGCTTTTACAGTCCCCATGAGCAATCTAGCAACAGAAACCATCTTTGGGGGAAATATCTAAAATTAAAGTGTAAAATACCTATAAGTTTAAGCCTTAAAAGTTCTGCCTAAATGAGTTAATGAGAGTAACTGAGAGCTCACTCAGCATTTTCAAAGTTTTATTTTTATTGGTAAAAAGGTCCTTGTGGATGAGTATGATTGATTGATTAGGTTTATTTAGAGAGACCAATGGTCATAGCTGACCGAGCAATAGTAAATATCAAGGAAAATAAAATAAGTTATATAAACTTATACAAATATAAATACTCGAGTAATAAAACAGAATAATATAATAACACAAAATATACTACAATAAGAAAAAAAGAAATATACTACAATAAAACATTAGAAGCACCCCCAAAAGGGGACTTAAACACCAACACATCAAAGACAAGGAAAAAAACAAACCAAAACCAAGATGTCATGACATATTCCCCATCGGAAGCTTAAACTCCAGAAAAAGTTGTCAAAGGGAGAAGGCCATAATCAAAAACTTGATGACACTGGCGGAGAGTGCAGAGTCCAAGTCAGCCAGTGCTAAATCGAGAAGAGCCAAATCCGTTATACCTGGATATTTATTAATAAAAGCACCTAAGAACTCCAGCCTTGGCTTATCATAAAGGTGGCAATTAAAGAAAACATGTTGAGACGATTCCACTTCTAGCTGGTCATAGGGACATAAACATTGGTTAATAGGGGTCTTATCAAAACAGCCCTCCAACAGCTTGGTGGGAAGAGCATTGAATCTAGCAGCCAAAAAAAGCCATTTACCCGGAAAAGAGGAGGAAGATGACAAGAAGTCAAGGTGCTCTTTTTGGGAATCAAAGCTACCTAGCTACTCTTTCATATGGGGAGAGACACTAATCCTAGCTATTTCTATCTGCCTATCAGTATCCTGCCATCTGGCTGCAATTTCTGCCTGTGCAACCCAAATATCTTTAGCAAGCAAGAACTCACAGGGCATGCCCAATTCAGCCAGATGGGTGGAGACCTTAGAGCACCAACGGCTGTTAAATGAATCTTAGTTCATCAGTGGCAACAGACCCTGTGCACCAGATCTGACCACTTTATTCCAAAGTTTATACACCAAGGCCCAAGCACTGAAGAACCACCTACGTTGGCCCAATTCAAGTCTGATAGCGGCCCCAGGGGTACCCCCTGAGCCCTAATCAGAGCCCAATAAAATTTGGATGGAATTAGGAATTAGGTCCAGATTTGAAGAGCTAAGAGGAGCCCACAATTCGGCTCCAAAAAGGAACTGAGCTCTTGTTTTGCAGTTAAGAACTTCATTGGCCATCTTAAAAGCAGACCTACCTGAGCTTTCAAAAAAAAATTCTTACAGCAAAAGCGGATCTTTTGCTACAGATTCAGCCCTGCTGAGATGTTCTTCCAAGAACTTGAATAGTGGAAAAACAGACCAAGTTATTTGAATGCCTTCACGTGTTCTATTTGCGTCCCCTCAACGTACCATTTATGGATATTCTGCTGGGATTTAGTAAAGACCATAACCTTTGATTTTGAATAATTAATTTCTAATCTGTTGGGACTTGCAATATTGGGAAAAGGCCTCCAGCTGTCTTTTAAGGCCAACACGCGTCTGGGACAGAAGCACCAGTTCATCTGCATAAAGCAGACAGCCTATGTGCCATGACGCCAGTCTAGGAGGAAAAAAATGTGGCTGGGCCATGCATGGGATAACATCATTAATGAATAGATTAAAAAGAGCAGGCTCTAGGACACAGCCCTGTCTTACCCCTTTAAACACCTCCACTTCCTCGGTAATGTGACCACTAGGGATAACTTTCACAACCAGCTTGGAATTAAAGTATAATCTCTGCATGAGGAAAAGTAATCTTTTATCCGTTGATGTTTGACCTAGTTTATGTCATAATTTGTGGATGAGTATGAAGGTTTCTCAAATTTCTCTCAAGAGTGAGAGAGAGGTTTTGAGTTAAAACTTCATCCAGGGGGAATTTGTGGGTATTGTGTTGTTTTTACAGTAAGCAGCCAATAAAATTACTGTTTGTTCACAGGGCACAGCTTGGCCAAAATAAATATGATTTTTTGTTCCCCCTTGTAGATGTCCGTAGAAGAACGATTTATGAGTACCACAGGGTGGAGCTCCAGATGTCAAAGATCACCAATCTATCAGCAGTTGAGATGATGCCCCTACCCAGTAAGTAGAGTCCGAAATAAATAAGTACAGTAGGAGAAAGAAAGAAAGAAAATTTCTTCTGACATAAAAGCTTGAAAAACCTCTTTAGATGGGTTCCCAACAGAATAGAACATACTCTCTAGTGTATCAAGGTCAGGTTTCATAAGGACCCATAGAAGATTGTGAATTATGTTTGCACCATGTGATTTTTTTCTGACTGTCCACATCTCTGTCTATTTCACAAAGAGAGGGAGTAATTTTCATGCTTGCGAGTTAAACACAAAATCTTTTGTGTGCATCTTACGCAGCTTCAAAGGAAACAGCCACAAACATATTTTTCAATTCATCCACCTCCTTTGTCCAAGGTAAATCTACTTTGTTTACAATTTAAATTGCCAGATGCACCAGAGTGGGAAAACTGGAGACAGGGCCCAACCATTCTCTCATCCAATTACAGTTTTTACACACTTTCCTGCCAGCCTTATTATCAGTGCAAGTCTAAATGTTAGCTGAAGTCAGGAATGTTAGCAGGAAAGGGAAGCAATTTAAGGAAATGACTTAATGCTTAGCAGTAAGATAAAAATTTAAAGCCATCCCAAATGAAAAGCAAGTTGGCAAAAATGTGATTAAATTGTACAAACAGAATACAAATCAAGTCCTAAAGATCAAAAGTGCCTTCTTCTGTACATTTATGTCCACATCATGTGTTAGTAGACTGTCATTAACATCTTGTACATCCCTTAACTGTCCTACTGGAGATAGGATAACGGTAGTGAAAATTGTTAATATGATTGAGTAGATTGATATTTATGTATTTATTTATTTGTTTGTTTGTTTATCCATTCCACAGCCTGCCTCCAGTTTAACAGCTGTGATCCCTGTGTCACTGCCCAGATTGGTTTCAACTGCAGCTGGTGCAATAAACTCCAAAGGTAAAGAGACTAGTTCATGTGTCCTTTGATATACACCAATGTTGAAAATGAATTAAAAAGTGCTCTTTACACTGGCACCTGGTTAAAAGTAAGAGTGTTGCAGGACTGGTTTCTGTCCGAATCAATTCCTACTTCTAATGGAGTCAAGCAGGGATGTGTGCTGGCCCCTTTTCTACTTAATTGTTTTATCAATGATATTGTTTTGAAACTTTGGGGCGATATGTAGTATCCTCCACACATACTGGGTAGGCAGCTTCCTATACTCCTCTATGCAGATGATATGATTTTATTTTCAAATGCGGAACTTGGTATGTGTAGATTGCTCTTGGCTCTGAGTGATTATTGTAGGATCAACTCTCTTACTGTAAATTATGAAAAGACAAACGTTCTGCTCTTTGCTAAAAGACCCCCCACTGCTCAAATGGACTTTAGACTCTTTTTCAATAGAGCAGGTTAAATACTATAAATATTTGGGTCTTTTCTTTTCTTTTAATGGTAATTGGCAGAAACATCAAGAGATAGCCAAGTTGAAGGCATCCCAAACTGCTACAGGAATTATTAAGTTTGGGAGAACATATGGCTGAAGGTTAATTAAACCTTTGTTAAAGCTTTTGGCACAGAAGCTCACCCCGCAGATCTTATATGGAGCAGAAATCTGGGGCATTTTAATCCATGGGAATCTGGAGACCGTTCAAAATAAAATTCTTAGGGCTATACTTGGAACCCCTCGGGGTACCCCTGTATATATGCTTAGGACAGAGATGGTTTTTTCCACTCCAAATGAGGGTCTATAATTGTGTGTTTTGCTATTGACGGCATTTAACCGTTATGGCTGATGGCCAACTTCCACGGCTGGGCTGGGCTGAGCAAACAGAGACTGATTCTTGTAGCTCATGGAGGACCCTGCTAGGTAAATTACTCACAACCATGGGTTTCTCCCTTGATTTCTTCCTTGAACACAGCAGAGACAGGGCTATGGAGGTTTACAGACCCCGATTAAAAGATATATATGCACAAAATGACTTGGCTGGTATCTCAAATTGTATTGCCCCTTGGTATTCCAAAATTAAGTTGCAGCATCAATATGAAATATATTTAACTCTCTTGTCTAATTACACAGTACGTAGGGCACTTACTTTGGCAAGGTTTCATCTTATGCCCTCAACTGTGTTGAGGCACAGTGGAATTCTTTTTGACCTGAGATTTTGCGGCTGTTACTCCCATTGCATTGAGAATTTAGTGCATTATTTATTCAACTGTCCACTTTCATCAGAGAAGCGTTCTAAATTTGCTTCCCTTGATGGTGGGGACAGTGCACTGGAACCCACATTTTAAAATATCAAATTTGCTGTCTAACCCCTGTAATCATATTATTTTGAAAGCTGCCAATTTTATTCATGCTTTGGCAGTACAGAGGCGAATCCATGGGTCTAGTAACATTAAGAAGAGATTTTCATTATTGCCTTCCCTTTCGATGTAGTATTGATGTGATATACTTTTTTTCTTTTTTGTCAGTGGACTTATCCTGTTAAAGTTTATTGGATTTATTATTATCCCCGGGGACTCCCCTTTTCTTTTATGTCCTGTACAGAGACACATTATTACTCTCCTCGTGTAATTGTATTAGGGTGAGTACTTGTTTGTACTTAGGGTTTTATTGTTTTCTTTTGATATTTTCTTTTTATATTTTATTTTACCTATTTTTACTCTCACTCCCCCCCACCCCCCACCAAGTTGGGGTTTTGTTTGTGTGTTTTGTATGTTTGTTTTTGTATTTGTTACAGCCCATGGCTACAACAATAAATTATATTGTTGAATGAATTAAGAAGGAAAATATTTGCCCTGACATGATCCAACACGTAGAACTTTTTAAGAGAGGTTTTATTTTTTGAGGAAAGCCAAGGGCATTTTAGCTCATGATGCATAAAGTAATGTTGCTTTATTCTCTCAATCTCGGTAGCTCCCCATCATCCACAAGACACCAATCATGTGATTTAAGCGTTCTTGAATGGTTCCGCTCATTCCTCTCGGGGAGGAGCCAACGGGTAGTGTTGGGGGAGGAGACATCGTGCCCCCGCGCTTTACCGTGTGGCGTTCCACAGGGTTCGATCTTGTCTCCGCTGTTGTTTAATATCTATATGCAGCCCTTGGGGGAGGTTGTGAGAAGGTTCGGGGTGCGATGTCACCAGTATGCTGATGATACTCAGCTGTACCTCTCTTTTTCTACTGACCCAGACCCTGCTATCTCGTTGCTTTCCCAATGTTTGGAGGCCGTGGCGGAGTGGATGCGGCTGAGCAGACTGAAGCTTAACCCCGATAAGACGGAGGTGATGTTGGTGGGGAGAGCGAAGGGGGTGGTGGCCCCCCTGGTTGGGGGGGTTCGCCCTCCTGTAGCTCTGCAGGTTCGGAGTCTGGGGGTGATATTGGACGCAGATCTGCGTCTGGAGCGGCAGGTGGAGGCAGTCGCTAAGGCTGCCTTCCGCCAGCTATATCTAGTACGTAGGCTGCGTCCGTTTGTCTCCGGCCCGGACCTGGCCTCCCTCATCCATGCCTTCGTCACCTCGAGGCTCGACTACTGCAACGCGCTCTACGTGGGGCTTCCCTTGTTCTTGGTTCGGAGGCTGCAGCTGGTGCAGAATGCGGCGGCTCGTCTTCTTACGGGGACGGGCCGCCGGGAGCATATTACACCGGTGCTCCGAGCTCTGCACTGGCTGCCGATAGCGTGCCGAGCCAAGTTCAAGGTGCTGGTGATGGTTTATAAAGCCCTACACGGGCTCGGCCCCTCATACCTTAGGGACCGCCTCACCCTCCGCGCCCCAGAGCGGCTCCTGAGGTCTGCCGGGGGTGCCTTCCTGGAGGTCCCCCGTGTCAAGCGGGGGGCCACGATGGAGAGGGCATTCTTGGTAGTGGGACCGCGGCTGTGGAACTCCCTTCCAGAGGAAGCTCGCCTGGCCCCTAGCCTGTTAACATTTTGGCGAAATTGTAAGACCTGGCTGTTCGCCCAGGCCTTTGGGTGGGTAGGGTGGGGTTTTTTAGTTCCCCCACCTATTTTTGGTTTTAGATGGTTTTTCTAGCTCTGTTTAATATTTTTATAATATTTATGATTAAATTTAACTGTTTTTATTGTATTTTAAAATGCTGGAAGCCGCCCCGAGCTGCATGGCAGGAGGAGCGGGGTAAAAGTCTATAAATAAATAAATAAATAAAGCTATGAAGGTCAATAGAGCAAGGAAATGTTACTGGCACAACAAGAATATTATTGAGTCTCGAACTATATTTGGTTTGCTCGAGTGCAATAATACTTGAAACACAGCTTCCAACCTGCTGGTAGCTCTTTAATCTATGACTTGCAGATCCTCACTGCTGCATCCACCTAGCCTACATGACGTGGAGATGGACACATGAGAACATGGCATACCAGTCTCCTTACCCTCTACCCCTTACTCACATTGATGAGTAGGAGGCAGATCTGGTGAGCACTTTGTGCCATTCTCACCAAGAGCCCGTCCTGAGTGGGACCACAGGAGCCTATGTGATTTTGTGCAGCTGTGTCATGCATGCAGAGTAGGGTGGAGGATGCCTGGCACAGCCTGGAGCTGGTATATAATGTTGCTGGAGGACAGAGACTGGGATTTTTCCACTCCAAATGAGGGCCTATAATTGTGTGTTTTCCTATTGGCAGCATTTAACCATTATGGCTGATGGCCGACTTCTGCAGCTGTGCTGGGCTGAGCAAACAGAGACTGATTCTGGTAGCTCATGGAGGACTCTGCTCGGTAAATTGCTCACAAGCTGGGTCAGACACCGGGAGGAGGGGGCATCTCGCTGCATATTGTGGAGGTGAAAGTACCTAAGTCTCCTCCTCTTTCCCCTTCAGCAAGTCTGGAGTGTGTTTTCCACTATTCATCCTGGGTGTTTGTTGTGACTTTTTGGTCAACACTAGCTGCTTATACTGTTCCTGTGGCAATCGGGTCTGAATGTCACTTCCCAAATGAATAATTTATGGGACAGTGGCTTGGGATCATTTTCGGTCTTGGCCGCAGATTTCTTGTGTGGCCTTGGGCAAGCCATTTACTTTACCCTATGCCTCAGTTCCATGTTTAGTTTAAAGCAGAAAAAAAAAACCAGAAACTGTAATTAAATTCATTTTTTCCACTTAGCCATGGTCATTTACATTTATTGTGATTCTGGATTGTCTCAAAGAGCATTTCACTGTATGCCGAGGTTGAGCAGCAGGGTGATAATGGGGCCATAAGATCTGCTTGATCCCTAAATGAGAATGAGACTGACACACACAGGATTTGGAAGAAGACAGACTTTGAGCCTCTTGAGCTTAGTGGGTATTTTGGTTCTCACTCATCATCCCCTGACTGCTGCATTCAGCATGACAGTTGAGTCGGCAGCATGATAATGTTGCAAAGCTGAAGAACAGCTGGGGTGTAAAGAGCAAAACAATGATGTTGCAGTTTTGGCTTTTCCAAAAGTTCTTCAATGGCTGACCTTAGTCACCTGAATTTATCTAACAACAATTTCGTTATGTAAAATAGGATAGATTAGTATTTTTTGTTTTGCTTTCAAGCATAGAAATTATATACAGAAATCTTATTTATAAAATGAAAAAATAACGAAGGTAGGAAAGAAACATTAGAATTTTCAAAGTTAATTTTTCAGTGATTTAATAAGGGAACTGAAAGATTGATAAATGGTTGACAAAGGTGGCATGGAATTAAGAACTCGTATTCATTTATATTCATGTTTTCTTGAGCTTCTCCTTTGTAAAAATGTTTGTGTCAAAGCTTATTGCAAATCAGCTTTGCCAGTTTATTTTACCAGAAAGACCTGATAGGGTATAATGCATAAATAAAATCTCATCATACAGCATGACAAATGTCATAGAGAATAACAAGAAATACACCTGTAGCAAGCTGTTCCGTGGAGCAGTTTTTGTCTGCTATCCACAAGTTGTTGTTTTCATTTATTTTGGTATTTATTTCAGCTGCTTTGTTTTAGTTATTCTACCTGTGCAATAGTGCTGATAGTGCCAAAATAAACAAAAAACCAAAACAAAAATGAGCATAGTTTGGTTATTTGGAGGGTTCTCTAGAAATGTGAATGATGTCTGTGAACTGCAAATCCACAACTGGTTTCTGACCTAGATCTCATCCTCTGTCCTTTGGGGGCCAACTGTTGCTCAGATTGCACTCCTGTTACATTGGGTATGTGTTTGCCTGTGGAAACAATGAAGAATGAATCCAGGATCCTGAAATGACTTACTTGCATGCATTCTCAATGGCCTAAAACGCCAAAACCTTTTGTTAGGAATTTTTCAAACATTTCTTTGAACTACCCACACTCTGAAGCCACTTTAAATAAGGCTTGAAAAATTGATTCATCCACTGATCAGACTTACTACATTATCATCAAGAAATCCCAGAATTCTTTTTTTTTTTTTAAATTATTTATTTATTTATATATTTATTTATTTATTTTAACTTGTTTTACATAGACCTTCCCCATTGGAAAGGTTGTCAGCATCAACTGTGATACACAACATATTTCAGCAATGAAATTGAGTATACCCCAAAATCCTAACTAAACTAACATAACTCATTACCTTCAAGTCGAAATTGCCATTGTTTGTACCCAAGCGGTTTATATATCAAAGTCAAACAAATATGCATTCTCATCTGTCTCTATGGATTCCTTCTCCATCACTTTCATACAAGGGAGCCATGTTGCTACAAAGTCCTTTTTCTTGTTCTGTATTGCTGCTGAGATTTTTTCCATGGAAAATAGGTACCACATCTGATTCATCCATTCCAAAAAGGTAGATCCACTTTCAGTTTTCCATTTTCTGGCAATTAAACTCACAGCTGTCAAACACATTTTCTTATATGAATCTGCGGACGACTGAATCCTTTGTGAGTCCGGGTAGATGCCCAGTAGCCCAATGTCGGGCGAAAAGGGGATCACCGTTCCCATTACTTTACTCATGTTCTCCCAAACCTCCCTCCATAGTGGTTGGATGACGGTGCATTACCACCAGCAGTGCAGGTATGTGCCCCTTTCACCACAGCCCCTCCAACAAATCCCCCCTCTTTCCCCATTAATTTCTCTAGCCTAACAGGCGTGAGGTAATACCTCATTACTAACTTTATTTGTATTTCTCTGAACTGCAATGATCTGGCGCAAGTATACATATGGTTCCATATTTGTGTCTTAGCCAGTTTATCTACATTTCTATTTAAATCTATATTCCATTTCTTCATATATTTATCCTCATTTTGAAACCAAATTATTTTTACTTGGCCATAAATTCTTGATAAGCGCCCCCTATTGGGTGAATATTCCAGTAGAGCTTTTTCAATGATCAGGGGGACTCTACTGAAATGTGCAATTTCTTGCTTCAAGTCCTGCCAGTCCATCTCCCAGCACTTCAGTGTCAGGGTGAGCACTGTGGCCTGTATCCTCCAGGATGTCTGTGAGACTGTGGAGGGCATACTCCTGGACAGGGCGATCCAGCTGGTGGATCAGGGGCCCATGATGGCCGGATTCGCGGCTGGCGGGTTCCCCAACTGCATGGGCGCTGTGGACGTCACCCACATCAAGATACTCCGCCCCTCCGTGGGGGAGGCCGCGGAGTATGTCAACAGGCACGGGTATCACTCCCTGCAGCTGCAGACGGTTGTGGACCACCGGGGGAGGTTCATAGACATCTTCACGGGCAACTCAGTCATGATGCCCGGATTATTACCATCTCCCCCTTTTATGCCTGGATGTACCGGGGGGACTTTGCAGACATGGGGATGGCCCAGTTCGAGGGGGTGCCAATGGCTGATGAAGGTATACCCGGTCGCCCAGACCCCGGCGGAGGCGCTCTACAATACCCGCCTGTGTGCCAGCAGGACCGTGGTCGAGCGGGCGTTTGGGGCCCTCAAGCAGCGCTGGAGGAGCCTCACCGGCCGGCTACAGTACACAGTGGAGACCTCAGCCCTGGTGATCATTGCCTGCTGTGTGCTGCACAACATGTGCGAGACCGATGGGGCCACCCTCGAATACCCCATGCCTATCCGCCCTCCCGGCCCTGTGCCTCTGTATGTGAACGTGGACAACCCAAGGAAGTACCATTATGCCAAACACATCCATGCCACCCTAGCCAGGCACTTCAGCCAGGAGGCCCAGGCGTAAGGGCACCCACCCCCCGGCCCACCCCCCGGGGGATTCCCCGGGTGAGCCCTTATACGGTCATGGTCCACCCCCCTACCTCTGGGCCCCTGAACTGACCACAGGAGGCGGCTGTGTCATCCATGCATTTATTATATCACCCACTTACCCGGGGACCCCACCACCACTGCTCCCCCAAGACCACCCTCCCCCTTCCCCCTCAGCCCCCACCTTTTCATGGGGCACCCCCTTGAGTGCCCTGTGGGCGGCACAGAGCTCTGGGAGCTGCCCTCATCCCCCCCCCCCGCTGTCCGTGTCCCCAATGGTGTCCTGGGATGCCTTGGTGTCTGGAGGGGCAGGCGGTGGTGGGAGGGAGGGAGGACCCGGGACCCAAGGGTCCCCCCAGGTGGCTGCTCCCTCCGGAGGCCTATAGGGACCAGGAGATGGATGCGGGGCCCCTGCTGGTGTGGAGGTGGGTGAGGTGGGTGGGGAGGTAGTAGGGGTGCCAAGGGGCCCAGCACAGGGCCCTGGGCAGGCAGGGTGCCCGGTGGGCTGGCTGCCATCACATAGGCGCACTTAGTGCTCGCGTGCAGGAGCAGGGAGGTCCCAATGTCATGGGACCTGTCCATCTTGGCTGAATGCTCCCGCATCATCCCCTCAATGGCCTGTTCCAGCTGCCCAAATGCCTCCACCTGCCTGCTGTGTTCCTGACGCTCCCGCCTCTGCTCCAGGCACACCTCTGCCTGGAGTCTCTGGTTCCTTGCCTCCGCCCACTCCAGGGAGTGCTCTATGGCCGCCTCCATGTGGTCCACGGCCGCAATCATCCGCTCCCCCTGTTCTGTGGTGGTCCGGACAATGTCCTCTGCCTGGTCCTCCCTCGGGCGCCATACCCGTGCCCAGTGCTCCCTCATCCACTGGGCTGGGGGCATGGGCCCGGGTTGCTGGGGCCCCTTTAGCTGTCCTGTAGGGTACATGGTGGTTAGTCTTTTGCCGCCCCAGGCACCCACCCCCCTTGGTGCCTTCCCCCCCCTTTCCGACCCCTCCGGGCCCCCCATCCCACTCTGCATGTCCCGGATCCTCCACCTGGCCTCCCCACAGGCCCCCCCACCCTGCCTGTGTGCCTCACCTGGGTCCTTCGGCTGCTGCCTGGGCTGCTGTGCACCGGGCTCCTCGCCCACCTACCTCTGGTGCCGGGGCATTCTGTGCCCTGTGGGGTATGGGGGGTGGTTGGTGGAGGGCTTCCGGGGTGCTCGGGCAGCCCCCCCAGCCCCGGCCCCATGTTGCGAGCTGGCAGGGCCAGGTGGGGTCTGCCCCCTGACCATGCCATCCCCAACCCCCCTCTGCCCAGGTCCGTCCCCCCCGTCCCATGTGCTTGCTTACCCTCAATGTCTGTCTCTGATCCCTCTGAGGCCAGCCCCTCGGTGATGCTGTGCTTCCCCTACGACTACTGGCTAAGAGTGATGAGGGTGCCAGCCTTGGAGTCCACCTGTCCGGCCAAAGGATGGGGGCTCTCCGGGCTGCTGTCCGGGGAGGGCCTGCTGGTCCCCGAGGTCCCGGGCCGTTCCTTCTGGGGGTCTGGGGCCCTGGAGTGGGTGCCTTGTGGGGTGGCGAGGGGAGGGGGTACCTTGGCCCATTCCCTGCCCTGGACCACAGAGCTCCCTATGAGCCGTGGGGCAACTATTGATCCTTTCATATGAAGGATGTGGTCCAGGGCATCATACAAGGGGGCGGTCCAGAGTCTGTGTCCAGACCGCTGGTTGTTGTCCCTGATGGCCTTGTACCCCCTCTTTAGCTCTTTGGCCTTGGAGCGGCACTGTGCCACGGTCCGGTGATGCCCCACTGCCTCCATTTCCCGCACTATCTCCCAGAACACATGCTCGTTCCTCTGATTGAGTGCTAGCTCCAGCTGATGCTCCAGGGTCCCCCAGATGCAGATAAAGTTCTTGGTCTCCCGGAGCCCCCACTGGCCCCCTCGGTGGGCCTTCTCCCCTTCGGTTCCTCTTCCTCCTCCACCACCTGCTCCTCTGCATGGACAGGGCCCGTGTCCTCTGGGGGCTCGGGCTTCCAGGCCCGTTTGCGTGTCTGTGGAACAGAAGCGAGTGGGGTGGGGTTGGTGGGTGTTCGTGTGCTGTTCTGCCCTGCTACCGCATCCCTGCCCCTTGCCCCCCCATCTGCCGGCCGGCCGCTCAACCACTCCACCCCCCCCAGTGCCCCTGTGGTGCCGTGTACACGCCCTTTCACTCCCCTTACCCGTTTCCGGGGTGCCTCCTTCCCCAGTCCAGTCGATGTCCCCGGGGCTGCCTGTCCCAGCTGTTGCTGCTCCTGCTGCTGCCCCTCTACCTTCTGCATGTGCAGCACGACCACCTCCTCCCCTGCCTGCACCTCCACCACCACCTCCTCCTCCCTCGCTCTCTCACCCTCTACTCTCCTCTGCCTCCCGCCTCGCTCCATCCCACCACGTCCCCCTGCCGCTGTGTGCCCTTTAAATCTCCCTCTGTGACCTATGTGATTGCCGTCCAGACGTTACTTTTTTTTGTTTCCCGGTGGGTATCTCTTTGACCACGCTTTCAAAGGTCCAGAAGCGTGGTTGATTTTGACCCCATGTGGGTACTGACTGTGGTGAACATCTGCCGGCCGCCGAACAGACATTCAGGGCGCTTTGGCCCCGCCGCGGGATTGACCGTGGTTCACTGTGGTTGAGCGTGATCTCGTAACGTCTGAAAATACCCAATGATTGCGGGAATTTTCTGTTGTTGTGCGTGGTGTACCATGTTTACTACCCATCTAGTGTTATCTGTTCCCAACCTGTTGGATATAAATCCCACTTGATCCGGGTGTATGATTTCTGTTATTACAGCTGCGAGTCTCAGCACCAGTATTTTCATGAATACATTACAGTCTACATTTATCAGGGAGATTGGTCTATAATTCTCACACGACTCTTTAGGTTTACCTGGTTTGTGTATTGATGTGATAGTGGCCTCATAAAAGGTTTCTGGGATTTTCCCCTCTCTTAATATTCCATTATATAGATCTGTCCAATATGGTGTTATTGTTTCAGTGAACATCTGATAGAATTCTGCAGGGAATAGGGATGGGTAGACAGAACCGAGTTCAGAAATTTGGTTCAGTTCAGTTCAGTTCGGAAATTCGGTTCGGAAGTTCGGTTTGGTCGACTGAACTGTTCGAGTTCAGTCCGAACTTCCGAACAAAGTTCGGAAATTCAAACCCCATTGAACTAAATGGAATATTATCTTTTAGGGATGGGCGAACAGGGCCGAGTTTGGAAATTTGGTTCGGTTCGAAACTCAAGTTCGGAAGTTTGGTTCGGTCAACCAAACTGGTCGAGTTCGGTCGACTGAACTGGTCAAGTTCGGTCTGAACTTCAGAACAGCGTTCGCCCATCCCTAGCGGGGAATCCATCGGGCCCACTTGCTTTGTTTTTTACTAATGATTTAATTGTGTTCTGCACTTCTTCTAATGTTATAGGAGTGTTTAGGAAGCTACACTGATTTGCATTTATCTTAGGGATATTGTATTTCCCTAAAAATTGTTTTATCTTTGCAAGATCTGGTTCCCTTGAGGAATACAGTGTGGAATAAAAATTCAGGAACACTGATTGAATGCCCTTTGTAAGAAATCCCAGAATTCTGATGAGCTTCATACCATCATGAGCTGGTGTGTAATGTTGCTGGAGGTGTTGGTTGCCGAGCCACCTGCACAATCGTTTTTACCCTTAAGAAGTTTTAACCAAGACATTCAGCTCTCCCGCTATGGCGCACATTTCATTATGACAAGAAACACAGCAGAGAAATATTTTGTAAATGTTCATTTTTGCTGTTGGAGAAACAAATGTGCTGAAACCACAGCATAGGATTCAGAGGATGTTTCTGTAGTGGAGTTAAATAAATTTGGTTACAAACAGGCATTAATACAGGACAACAGTTCTCTAGAACGTGCGGGAAAACTGTATGTATATCTGCCAACTTCCAAACTCTTCTCCTGCAGTGTAAACTAGACAGTGAGCTCGATCCCAAACCCCGTGTGCTGTGCAAACAGTGTGTGTGCATTTTGCATGCAAGTTGAGTGCAGATCACATGTGCACCCATACGGGTGAGACTCTGTGCAAGTCACATGTGCAGGGGTTTGGGATTGAGCCCAGTGAAAAGGAATTCACTCCTTTATAACATCCAAGCAACTAATGATAAGAATAATACTTTAAAATATAAGCATCTTTTGGACAATAAAATAGGGAGCTTCTTAGAGCTTTGAAGTGTAGCTGGAGAAAGTAAGATAATCTCTAAACCATTGTGTTGCACACAACAATCAAGGCTAGTAGGGAGGAAAGCACATTGCTGAAGTTTGAGAATAAAAGGGCATCAATATAGCACAGTGTGCATTCTAATTACTATTATGTACATTAAATCTCTGCTATAGTTTGGCCATAGTACAAGACCTACTACATTGGACAGTTGATATTTTAGACCTCCATCATGCTGCTAGTGCTTGAAATGAATAATTTCACCTGCAACCTTAAAAGGTTTGTGACAGGGCAATAAGTTACTGCTACATAAAAGGAGGTAGTTCCTGAACTGCTAGCTTTGAAAAAATATTCCATTCTATTCAGATTTTTTAACAGCCTTCATCAACGTAGTATTTTATGACCTTCCAAGAAAGGTGCAGTGGTTAATCTGGCCCTGGACAGGTGTTCCCTCAATTTTCTCCTGGGGCAGCTCCCTGGCCTGGGTGGGGAACAGCAGCCACCACTCTCTGGGTCAGAGAGGGATACTGAGCCAATGTGGCCGTGGCCAGAGAGCCGTCCTGCTATCCTCACACCCCAGGTGGGGTGGGGGTGGCAAAGCAGACATGAGGGTGGCCAGCCTCGCTCCCAGCTCCTGCACGTGATGGGGAGCCATGGCAGGGCTGAAGGAACAGACGTTTTGCCCCATGTGGGCAGCCCTTAGCCAGGAATGAACATCCAGTAGCAACCAGAGGATTCATTCAGGGCAAGCCGCCTACTTGCCCCAGGGCAGTAGTGGGCCAGCAGGAAAAGTGACGTGCCATGAGTCCCAGGTCACAGCGACCCGTTGTGGGCCACTGTCACATCAGTTTTCACCCTTAATGTGTTACTCTGAACATGGGGATTGGAGACCCCTGCCATCAAGAATTCATTTGCTTCAGCCGTACATGTTTCATATTTCACCTAGTGGAAGCATATTTTCTTTAGATTTCTCCCTAGATATATGTTCTGAATAAATAATGCTTGTACTATGTGCATTGGACAAACAGAAAAAAAATGCAGATAATCCATTTTTATATATGAGATATGGGTGTGAAAAATTCCCAACCCCAAGAGCCATATGCCAAAACCTTCATGTAGCCAAGAGCCAGAAGAAACTCACACATGAGCAGGCACACACATGCTTGCACACCTTTTGTGGCTCGGAGGGCCAGGGTTGTGCAGTCCTCGCTGCTGAGAATCTGAGGAGCAACTCCTGTTCAACTGCTGAGATTTGGGTGCAATGAAGTAAAACAGGACCATTAAGGCAGTACACATCTTATTATATTATAGAGAGGAAATAACATGGTTTTAACAGTCTGTTCTATGTCTGTACTGTCTGTATTTATTATATTTCATGATTTGGTTGAAGCACCTGTAGCTTTTCTTTTGGAATCTTTGCAGTGTTGTGCAGAGATAAGAAGCTAAGTGCCACCATACTGGGTCAGATCAATGGTCCATCGAGCCCAGCACCTGTCTCCGACAGTGACCAAACTTGGTCGCTTGGAGGAAGTATCCAGCAGGTCACAATGGGGTGATCCATTCCCAGTTGTTCACTACCAGCTCCCGACAGTAAGAGGTTACATTTCCCAAACCTACTTGGCTAATAACTGCTAATGGACCTATCATCCAGATTGCAAATTATTTCTGGGACATTGTCAGAGCCGCACCCAAGGGAGGAGGTAAAACAGCCCCTCGGCATCATAAGTGGCTAGCTCAGGAGTTGGTACCAATTATCATCACTGGGGATAAGAGAGGAATCAAAAGGATCCAAGAAGAGGCAAGAGGGAAGGAGACCACAACCCAGGGGAGCAGAAAGGAAGGGGTTAAGACCTGGGAACACAAGGGATTGCAAACCCAGCAATGAATCAGAAGGAGGAGTGGCCAATGAGGGAGTAGGAAAGGACAGGAGTGATTACAGACACAGAGATGAACAAGGAGCAGGATTGCCCACACAGAGGCTATGTGAAAGTAGAAGAGGACAGGGGAAAGATTGTTCACACAAGGACTACTCAGGAGTAGGAAAGGGCTTCAGGGAACAGGAGGGATTACGGAAACAGAGGAACAAGGGGAACAATTGTTCACACAGGGGCTACTCAGGAGTGGGAGAGGGCTTGGCGGGATTACAGACACAGAGGAACTAGGGGAAGGATTGTTCCCACAGGGGCTACTCGGGCGTACGAGAGGGATTTAGAGAACAGGAGGGATTATAGACACAGAGGAACAAGGGGAACAATTGTTCACAAACGGGCTACTCGGGAGCAGGAGAGGGCTTCGGGGAACAGGAAGGATTGCAAACACAGAGGAACCAGGAGAAGGATTGTTCACACAGGGGCTACTTGGGAGTAGGAGAGGGCTTCAGGGAACAGAGGAACTGCCCACACAGACAATGGAAGATTAAAGTGGAGGAGCTAGCTGTAGCTCCCAGAAGGAACAGATAACCAGCCCTGCATGTTGCAACCCCAGGGTTTATATAGGATGCAGAGGTGGGGCAGCTCCGACGCATGGCTCCACCCCCATGTCACTCTTTAACCCTTCCCTTGTCATTTGTTTAGTCCTTGAAACAACTGTTAGACTTCCCTCCGCCTCTTGGCTGCCTGAAAAAAGGAGTGTGGTGCAAGCCCCTCAAGCGTCCAAGGGGTGAGGATTGGAGGGGATGCTGGGACTGGGGAGACCTCTTGTGGGGACATCCTTTTGTCTTCCAATCAACCCAGGTTTTGCTTTCAAAGATCTCTCACATTTGATTGCGTATGTAAATGAAAATACCCTTTTTAGGGCAAGAATAAAGTGTCCCAAGTTTCTGCTAATGAGCAGTAGAGGTCCAGCTCAAGCCAAGAGGCAGGATAGCTGGGCAGTGGTTCCTACTACTTTGTATTGAAGTTTGCATTAAATTGTCTGTGGTTTCCCAATCCTGCTGATGTTGCTGTTTGAAATTGAGCATCTTTGGGCACTCCTGTACTTGAGACTCAATTGACAGAATTAATTAGCATCATATCTGTTACAGTCTTTTTGGTACGTTAGATCTAAGCATCTAACCGCAAAAGTGCTGTGGCACCATATGCACACTTACACCAAGGTGTATGCTGAAGGTGTCATTTTTGAGGGAGCTGTGAATGTTTTTAATGGGTAACCCTTGATAAATTATGTGTTCAATCTCTACAGCTTGCTCAGTTGCAATAATGAGTTCCCTTGAAAATAATTAAGTTTAATTGCCCAAGGAAGGAACTGAATTTACGTTTTAAAACAATAGGCACTCTGGCTATAGCTTCAGTGGGATTACACTAGAGTAAGTGGTTTGTGGGTGGGGCATAGCTAAATTAGTATGGACAACAAAAAGCTTTTTAAAATGTGGATTCATTCAAATTCACATTTCAGGTGGATTCATTCAAATCCTGTAGATATTGACATTTCCATTGAACTCCAGGGAACCATTTGATTATGGCAGTAGAACAAAGGAAATAAACATCATAGTCCTTGAGTCTGAATTCCTTGAAGTGATTGAGTACGTAGACAAGAAAAAAGTAGATTAAGTCCTTCCCAAAATTTAAGCTCCAAATCATGAGTTAGAGCTCCAAATTGAAGCTCCAAATCCTATTTAGAAGTAGTATACAAACATAAGCATAGCCTTACATGAAACTTTAACGTTATGGGCATGCTTAAGCATTTTCCTATATAGGGTTTTACTTTCAAAGACCTAATATTGTGTATGGGTCATAATGCTGAGAAGTAGGAGAGATGCAATTGTGATAGAATTTCCTGTAATTAATTATTCATCATGCACACTGCTTATGTCAACGCATCACATAAACCATGAAGTTCTCTTTTCTTTAACTGATGTGCTCAGAGCAAAGTCAAAAAATGTGTCCAAGCTGCTTTTATTACACTAATCACTTTCATCCAAGCAGATAGTGAGATTTTTTTTAAAAAAAAAAAATTGCAAGAAAAAAACATGTTTTGCAAATTGCAAAACTGAAATATTGTCGAAACTTTTGTAGTGCACTACCCTTAGATGACTAGCTCCAAGTTCCTAACAGGCTGCAGCTACCATATTCTGATTTCCCTTTGGATTAAATTTGGAAGGTGCTGCTGTTGCTAATTGGGGGGGGAGGGGGGAGTGGAATCAGGGGCTGAGCGTACAGATTGAGTCATCTGGGCTTTCGCCCACCACTGGCCTCCAGGAGAAAAAAGCTTCCAGTCACCTGCAGCTGGCTGCCAAAGGCTAGCCGCTGTTTGGCAGCCAGAGGCTGGGGCTAGGCCTCCTTTATTTCTTCTTGTATTTTATATTTTAATGGTATTTAGAAGGATGTCAGTTGGGTTAGGTCCGATGGGTGAAGATGAATATAGGGTAGAGCTGAAACTCAGTCTTCGGAATTCACCGAAGATTCTGGTACTCAGTTCCAAAGTCCAGAGTTCCGAGGACCAAAGCTGATCCTCGGAAAACTTCAGAAACCATTGCAAGAGTGCCTGGACAGTTGAGCTTCTTCTGGAAACTTAGTGCCATATTTGCTAGGAGGGAGTATGGGAGGGGACAGTTGAGTGATGGTAAGCCAGATGACAAGTTTGGATTGGTTGGCCAAGCCAGGGGTAAGTTGTGATTGGCTGGCAGGGCAAAATAAAAGTGGCTGCAGCCATTTTCCATTCTCCTTGGTGAATTTGGCTGTGTGCCACAGTGCTGGATCTCTAAGTAATCAGCTGGGGGTAGGAGGGGTGCCTGGCATGTCCCTGGCATGGTGTGCCATGGTAAGGTATGATATGGTTTGGCCTGTCCTCGCCTGTCCATACGGCCAATGCTGGGTTATGGGCGTTACCTTTACCATGCCATGCTTTTTAAAAAATAATAATTGGGTGCCACATTGCTAATGCCTACTGGTTGGTTGGCACTTGGCACCATGGAGCCAGAGAGATCGCTTTGCCTGATTCCACTTCCCCTTGTCTGGTCTGTTGAAATTACCAGTGCCACAGTACCAATGTCATGCCTTTTTTTAAAAAGCCCTCAGGGGGTGTAGGCATGAATGTCTAGTTCTTTCTTGTGTGTGTTATACTATGTCTGCTGGGCTGGCTGGCTGTTGGTGGGATTTCTGCATACAGTTGCACTGTTTTGTGGGTTGTTGTATTCTTCTTGAGTGAATGTCCCACTCTTGCTAGCCTGTTTTTCTGTGCACTGCTTGGTTGCCATAATGATTTTAAAGTGGGCGCACTTGCTGCTGATGGTGGGCCATGCTGTGCGTACATGCTACTGTTGGCTTTTTTATATATGTGCATACAGTTGCATTGTTGTGAGGTTCTCTTCTTGAGCGATTGTCCCACTCTTGCTAGCCTGCTTTTCTGGGTAGTGCTTTGGCTGTGGGTCCAAGAACTTTGCCAAGATGTGACCAGCCAGGGCACTGGAGGTATAGTTTAGTTTCTTTCTGGTTAATGGTGTGTAGGGAGGGGGCTTGCCTTGCATAGGTGGGCTGGGCACACACAATGGAGGCTTTTTTGGCACTGAGTAATTCCAAGTTTCCACAATTCCGAGTTCCGAAGTTATGAGTAATTTCGAGGTCCGGAATTTGGAATTCCAAAGTACCGCTGAGTGCTCAGCCTGAGTACCCAGAATTTCTAAATTCAACCCAAGTACCCAGAAGTACTATTTGGTACAGTCCTAATATAGGGAGGTAGTTCCATGGCCCCTCAATGAGAGGTGGAGCACGTCCCGTCTCTAACCTTCCCTTTTAAGGAAGCTTATTAAATGGGTGGTTGCCTGGCAGCTTCAGGCGCATCTCAGTGCTTTCAGATTCCTAACCATTTCAGTTAGCTTTTTGTCTGGGGTATAGCACAGATACTGCACTTGTGGCTTTGTTCGATGATCTACACCTGGAGATTGACAGAGGGAATTATGACCTGTTGATCATGGGGTTTGTGCCTGGTGAGGGGGGGGTACGGGCATGGGGGATTTGGGGTGGGGAGGGTGGTGTCATGGCCCCCCCGGTGAGTGGGAGGTATGAGCAGGGATTATGGGGAGGGAGGTTATGCTATGGCCCTCCAGTGAGGGGGAGTACAGACATGGGGGATCTGGGGTGGGGGGATGTCACAACCTCCCAGTGAGAGTAGGAATAGATTTGGAATTCTGTTGGTGTACCGACCACCCCATGCAACAAACTCCCTGACTGAGCTGGCTGAATTGGTCTCAGCGGTGGTCTTGAGGTCATTTGCTCCCCTCACCTAACTCCTGCTGATACCCTCCATCCAGTACAATCTGTTACCTGAGGTCTGTGTACTCATATCCTCACCACATGGACCAACCAGTCATAATTCTTGATGTAACCAAACCAAGTGCGTGCACCTGGCACCTCACATCTTCTTGAATGTTACACTCCTTGTCTCTCCCTCTGTTCCCCTTCCTTCATCCCCCCTCCCCCCTGTCTCTCAGATTGTAAGCCCTAGGGCAGGAATTGTGTCTATTCAATTACTTTGTAAAGCACTATATAAATGCTTGCTAATAATAATAATTAATAATAATAAATAATAATAATTATTATTATTATTATTATTATTTATTTATTTATTTATTTATAGTCTTGGGTGACTTCAACATACATGCTGAGACCAACCTTTCAGGTCCAGAGCAGGATTTTATGGCCTCCATGACAACCATGGATCTATCTCAGATCATATCTGGCTCAATGTATGATGCAGGACACACATTGGACTTGATGGTGTGCACCGGCCTGGAGACAGAGTTTCCAGTTATTGGAGGTGTTGTCATAACAACGTTGTCATGGTCAGAACATTACCTTTTGAAGGCTCAGATCCCTGCCTTCCTATGCCTCTGTTGGGATGGTAAACCAGTTAGGTTGATCCGCCCCTGAAGACTTATGGATCCAGTTGGCTTTCAAACTCTTTGGGGGATATACCTACTGACCTAGACGGCTACTCTGTTAATGACCTGTTCATTCTATAGAATGACATCTTGACCAGGGCCATTAACACTGTTGCACCCAGGCGCCTCTCCCTGCGCTGCGACAGCATAGATCCCCCTGGTATATGGAGGACCTGAGGCTGTTGCCGGTTAGAGCGCAAGTGGCACTACTTGCACTGAAGCCAACCAATTGCAGCATAGATCATTTTTAAAGGACTATGCTGTGACTGTGATGGTGGCGACGAAAGCTTTATTCTCTGCCATCATAGCATCTTCAAACTCTCATCCTGCTGAGCTTTTTCAGGTGGTGAGGAGCCTGATTAATTCCGTTTGTCTTCACCATGACCCTGAGTCATCTACTGCTCTCTCTGACGTTTTTATTAACTACATTACAGATAAATTCACTCATATTCACCATGACTTGGGTGCTGTTACTTTGATTGCAGAGTCATCGTTTGAGGCTGTGGAAGCTCAGCCTTGTCCCATTTGGTTGAATCAGTTTCAATTTGTGTCACCCACCGATGCGGAGGATGTGCTTGGAGCAGTGTGGGCAACAAGTTGTGAATTCAATCCTTGCCCGTCCTGGCTGGTGAAAGCCAGCCAAGAGATATTGGGACCTTTGCTGACTGAGGTTGTCAACTCCTCCCTTTGGGAGGATAGGTTGTCGGACTCCCTTAAAATTGCGGTGGTCCAGCTCCTGCTTAAGAAACCATCTTTAGATGCTGACTCCCCGACCAGCTATTCCCCTGTCGCTAACCTTTCCTTTTAAGAGAGGTTATTAAACGGGTGGTTCCCCAGAAGCTTCAGGCTCATCTCAGTGCTTTCAGATTCCTAACCATTTCAGTTAGGTTTTCGTCCAGAGTATAGCACAGAGATTGCACCTGTGGCTTTGTTCGATTATCTACACCAGGAGATTGACAGAAGGAATTGTGCCCTGTTGATCATGTTAGATCTTTCAGAGACTTTTGATGTGGTTGATCATGAGGTGTTGTTGACACGTCTGCAAATTCTAGCAGCAGTGCGCGGGATTGCCCGTGAGTGGTTCTGTTCATTCCTGTCAGAGAAGGCCCAGTCGGTGGTGATGGAAAATTGCTTGTCTTTATTTATTTATTTGTTTGTTTGTTTGTTTTTTAAAATGTCTATCCCACCCATCCTGCCACAGATATCTCTGTGCAGCTTACAAACAATAATAACAATAATGAACAATAAAACAGCTTAAAAAAATCAAAACAGGGAGAAATTTTTTTTAAAATCCCTAACCTCCCACCACCCTCACCCATTCACCCCACCTTCCCCATCAAAAGCCAGGTGGAACAGCCACGTTTTACAGCACCATCGAAAAGAGGGGAGATCCGGGGCCAAACGGGCCTCCACCGGCAGGGAGTTCTACAGCCATGGAGCGGACACCGAGAAGGCCCTCCCCATCATGGCCCCCCGGCAGACTCAGGTGCCCTCGAGGAGAGCACCCCCTGATGACCACAGGGGCCAATCCAGGACCCGGGGGGTAGGTGATCCCACAAATAGATTGGGCCAAGGCCGTTTAAGGCTTTATAGGCAAGCACCAACACCTTGAATCAGGCCCATAGGCAGCCAGTGCAGAGACTGAAGAACTGGTATAATATGTTCCCGGCGGCCCAGTCCCATCAGGACATACCACATTCTGCACCAGCTGCGGTCTCTGAACCGTCACCATGAGAGCGCATTACAGTAGTCAAGCCTAGAGGTGATGAAAGCATGGATCGCTCCCCTCCTGGGGGGAGCAGGTGGGGGGCGGCCGTCGCCCGCGATGGGCCGCGAGGCCGGGGCGGAGGTTCAAAGACTCTGGCGGTGCGAGGCGGCATGTCCGTTCCGCGCCGGAGAGGGGCCCCCGGGCCCGCCCTCCTCTGACAGTGGCCAGGTCAGAGTCCGAGACATATGGCCAAAGTCAACGCACGCACCAGATGTAATTGGTGAAAGGCACTCCTTGCCACAGACTCCACCTGAGCATCCAAGTGGAGGTGCAAGTCAAGGATCACCCCCAGAATTCGTACCTGGGGAACCAGCAAAGGGCAGACCCCATCAATGATGGGGGTCATCACCCCTGCCGCCTTACCCACCAGCATCACCTCGTCTTATTGGGATTCAGCTTTAGTTGATTCGCCCTCATCCAATCCCCCACAGGTGCCAGACACCCGGTAAGCACCGAGACTGCTGGGCCTGGGTCCGATGAAAAAGAGAGTGTGTCATCAGCATATTGATGACACCGCATGCTAAACCTCCTGACCATCTCACCAAGCGGCTGCATATACACGGTGAACAGGAGAGGGGACAAAACAGAACCCTGTGGGACTCCACACGAGAGGTCTCAGTATGATGAAAAATAATTCCCGAGCACCACTCGCTAAGTTCTTCTGGCCAGGAAGGAGCGGAACCAGTCAAGAACTGTACCGCCCACCCCTGCCCAGTCCTGCAGTCGCGCCACCAACATCTCATGATCAACGGTATCAAAAACAGCCGACAGATCTAACAGAATCAGCAGGGTTGAACGACCCTGATCGAATTCCCGGCGTAGATCATCGACCAATGCCACAAGCGCAGTGTTGGTGCTGTAATCCGGGTGAAATCCTGACTGCGAGGGATCCAGAAAACCGACACGATCCAGATGCTCCTGCAACTGCTGGCCACCACCCACTCAATAACCTTCCCTAAAAAGGGGAGGTCAGAGACTGGCCGATAACTGGCAAGGGAGTCAGCATCAAGCGATGGTTTCTTGAGCAGGGGCCGCACCACCGCCTCTTTAAGGCAGCCCGGCACCCTGCCCTCCTGGAGGGAGGCACTGACCACCCCCGTCAGCAACGGCCCTATCGTCTCCCGGCAGGCCTTGACCAGCCAGGACGGGCAAGGGTCCAGTTCACAACAGGTAGCCCTAACAGCCCCAAGAACATCCTCTGCATTGGTGGGGGTCACCAACCAAAACTTATCCCACAAACATGGACAAGGCGGGGCTTCCATAATCTCTAGTTGCCTCAATGCAGGAAATGCAGCGTTAAAACCATGGTGAATCTGAGCAAATATATCCGCAAAATAATCCACAAACAAATCACAGCGGACATTAGATGACTCCACTGCAAGGTGGAGGGAGGCCGGACTGACCAGCCCCCACACTACCCGGAACAGTTCCGCTGGACGGAATTTAGCAGATGCTATGAGGACAGCAAAAAACTCATCCCCTTGAGACCTCCCTTGTGGTGTCCCGCAGGGTTCCATCTTCTCTCCCTTTTGTTCAGTGAGTATCCACTGGCTGAGATCATCCAGAGGTTTGGAGTGAGGTGCCATCAGTATGTTGATGAAACCCAGCTCTACCTCTCTTTCTCATCCGACCCAGGTCCTGCAGTCTCGGTGCTTTCTCGATGCCTGGCTGCTGTTGGAGACTGAATGATGATTGGTGAGCAAATTGAAACTAACTCCAGACAAGACTGAAGTGATGATGGTTAACTAATCTTGTGACTTGGAGGGATTGGAACCCCTGTTATTGAGGGGCTCTGGCCCCCTCTACTTCCTCAGGTTCACAACCTTGGTGTGATTCTGGACCCTCTGCTGCACCTGGATTATCAGGTTGCAGCAGTGGCCAGGAGAGCCTTTCATCAGCTCCACCTGGTGCGTTCTTTTCTTTGTAACTCAGAACTGGCCACCATCATCCATGCTTTCATTACCTCAAGGACAGACTACTGTAATGTGCTCTATGTGGGGCTGCCCTTGGTGACTGTTTGGAAGCTGCAGCTGGTGAAAAATGCGACGGCGCGGCTCCTTTCTGGGGTGGGTCACCGTGAGCCCATTACACCTGTACTCTATAATCTGCACTGGTTTTCTATAGCTTTCTGGGAATAATTCAAGGTGCTGGTTTTGACCTTTAAAATGCTAAACAGCTTGGGTCCCACATATCTGAAAGACTGCCTTTCTTTCATGCTCCATTGCAGCCCATGTGGTCGGCTGGGAGCACCCTCTTGTGGGTACTACCAACTAATCTTGTCCACACACCAAGGACCTGCAGAGGGGCATTCTCAGTGCCAGCCCTATACTTTGGAACCCCTTTCCCCTGGGGGTCTGCCAGAACCTGAGCTTGAGCATATTCCAGAGGTGGAGTAACACTTTTCTGTTTGGCAGAGCTTTTGGCAGGTGGGAATACAGGTTGGGTGAGTGGTTTTTTTGGGGGGGTGAGGGTAGTGATTTTTTATTATATTTTATATTTTTACTATTTTGTATTTTTTGCTTTTGTAAACTACCCTGAGCCTTCTGGGAAGGGCAGGATATACATTTTAATAAATAAAAATAAAAACTAATCTTCTTGTTATTAAGACATGCCAGACGAGGCCACCGTTGTAGAAGAGTCTCTCATATTTTTGCCTATAGTTTCTTCCCCATCCCAATCTTTCAATCATCTCAGCATCTTCCCCAACCTTGGGAAAGGATGTTCATTCTTGACAATATTGCCATTCTGGGCTAACAAAAGATATGCTACAAAAGCTTTCTACCCACACTGTGGGACTGCAACAAAAAAACCCAGAGACCTGAGATATGTAACATGTTATATAGTATAACTGTGAACAGAGTAGAGAGACAAGTGCTGATGACCATGTACATATCTGCTATGTGTTGAATAAAGCAAAGCTATTTCAGAGCCTAAAAACTCTGTGTCTCAAAGGCAAAATCTGAAGAGGATTGTTCTTGGTAGACATGTAGAGGCCCAAATGAGACTTCCACAACCAATGGAATTTATGCTTGTAAATCATTTTTCAAAATCCCCACCCTAAGTTTTTAACTTCTGTTCTTTTTTAAACAAGTTTTATTGTAAAATGATGATCTCTTTTAAAAATTGATTTTTCTAATTACACTTAAATGTGGAAAAGGGCACTAGGGATATTTTTACTTGAAAATTACAAGCCCAGGTAAATTTTAATAATTAACAGCAAAATGCCAGTATGACAAGAATTTATAATATCCTCTCCATGGAATTGTGAAGGGGAAAAAATGAAGAATTGGTATGGATTAAGTAGACAGCCTGAGGAAACATACATAAACTAATAGATGCAACAAAGCCTAGTACAAATTGGCTAGGAAAAAATGTTTTATAAAAGCCATAGATTCCAGACAAAAGGTATTCCCTAAACTGTAGAAAGTACTCTCTGTAGGACTTGATGAAAATCATACTTGCTCTTCTGAACTTTTTGAAGCTCTAAAAAGTGGAGGTGAAATTTCAGATGAAATTCAGATGTGATGATAGAAAGAGTGACTCTATATCGGGGTGGGGGACAGAACAACTGCAGTTATGGTTGTGTTGGTCTAACTTTGCATTCTGTAGAATATACCTTCAAATTAGTTGTATGGTAGACTTAATTTTGTACTATTTTTCTAACTTAGGTCGATTTACTGCACAACTCATACCACCGCCCATGTTGACTACCAGAGTATCTATCTGAAGAAGTCTCTTGGGGTCTTCTTCATCAGGCTCAGTGCTTTGACTCTAAGCATGGTGCTTCATTGTTGTTATCGTTTGTTTTCTGCTTTAAAGGTTGCCTTAGGGGATGGTCTTTTTAATGAAGTGTAACAAAGGTGTCAGGAATGAAGAGTTTTGTATAGGGAAAATTATTAGTCCTTGATAGGTTGCTGATAATACACGATAAGATAACTGTAACTATATTTTATGAAGCAGAAAATTGCTCCACACCCAACTTGTTCCAATCCCTTCCAAGTTGCTTTTTCTTAATATGACAAGCTAATTTGAACACATGAACTTCATGAAACTGTAAGAAAATTAGCATTCAGTAATAGAGAATTTTTTATGCATGGCAACCCTAACGGAAGAAAGCAAGAAAAGTAAGCAGCACAGCACTCTTAAATGAACAAGATATCTCCTCAAACTAGGGTAAGCCCAGTGAGGTATCTTATAAGATGTGATGAAAAAGGACTTGTAAGATAAATAAAGCAGATCTTTCCAAAGGAGACGATGACTGTGTCTTAAAGACACAGCTTGAGTGAAATTAAAGACTCATTTACCAGTTTAATCACTGAATGTCCATGATCATGTATCCCTAAAGCATTTATATTGAAGTTAGTCTCCAGCCAGCTGAGTTACACTACTGTTGAGATTTACAAATTGATAAGATGCCAAAGAACAAAGCGGCTCTTTTAGTTCCTGGATTATTATTGTAGCTTTAAGTAGTATTAGGGCTCTGCAGAATCATCGTGGATTTCACAGGAGACTAGTTGTCTGGGCAAAAGTTGATTGCCCAAAGTCGAATTTATGATGTAGCTCATGGGTGGCCCTTACATAATTATTCATAGCACACACTGACACTTCCTGCATGTTTCACTTCCTACCTCTTTATAGTTTCCATTCCCCAATGTTTATTTCCTTACACGTTTGTATTCTCTAATTTTTTTAGGTTATAATACTGATATTGTAGAGAACTCTCTTACAAGATTTCCCCAGTATTCCGCTGAACTTTTATTGTAACCTCTTCTTCCTTTATTGTAACCACTTTACTCTTATTCGGAAAGCCGTTTCCCAGCCATGTTGACACTTAGCCCCGGCTGTGATCTGGGGGTGTTCCTGAGTCACAACCCAGGCTAAGTGCCAACACCTCCCAGGAAATGGCCTGGGCTAACATCTGGCAGTGCGTTCAACTGTGACAGTGGCCCACAATTTCACGTGGGTCAAAGCATGGAAATGTGGGGTGTCATCACATCTGAAAACACTCATTGAAATGCTAACAGAGATTAGACAGACTACTAAAGTTGGAAATATGATGATAATGGGTGATATCAATTACCCTAATATTGACTGGGCAAATGTCTCCTCTGGGCATGATATGGAGGCAAAGTTTCTAAATTCTACAAATGACAGCTTCTTTGAGCAGTTGATCCTGGAACCAACAACAGAAGGAGCTACCTTAGATGTAATGGGTAACTCTGGTGGAGCTACTTGGCAATAGTGATCATAATATAATCAGATTTGACATAATTACTGGCGGGAGAATGATAAATAAAACTATCGCAGTAATATTTAACTTTAAAAAGGAAGACTATGCTAAAATGACGAAGCTAGTTAGAAGGAAACTAAAAGGAGCAGTGGCAAGAATTAAATGCTTCAAGAGGCATTGAGATTATTTAAAAACACCATCTTGGAAGCCCAGATTAAATGTATTACACAATTTTAAAAGGGTAGTAAGAGGACCAAATGCCCAGATCTCCGAAAGCGTGGTCAAAGCGATTCCCACTGGGGGTGAACTCCCGGAGGGAATCACTTTTTGGCCCAACAGACATTACGTTACCACGATCAACCACGGTGGGATTCACCATGGTTCACCGTGGTAACATCACATCTGCTCCCGGACCATGACCCGGAATCGGCGGCTGTGCCCGCCGTCGATTCCAGGCTGTGGCCAATACCTGGGGGGCAGGCCGGCGCTGCGGCCGTATTGGCCGCTGTGCCCGCCCATCTCCCAGAGGGCGGGTGGCCTCGGGAGCATGGGGGGCGGGGATGTACGGCCACACGTTGTGCCATGCAGCCCCGCCCCCTCCCCTGATCCCTCTCCGGAATCAGACAGCACATCTTTTGACGGGCCGTTCTGATTCCAGAGGGGAATCAATACGCAATTCCATGCCGGGGCCAACGGGCACCCCGGCACGTCTGAAGACGCCCTATATCAGAAGCAAAAAGCTTGCTAGAGAGTTGGTTGGACCAGAGGGAAATAGGGGTGGTCAGGGAGGATAAGGTCATTGCAGAGAAGTTAAATGAATTCTTTGCTTTGGTCTTCACTGCAGAGGGTGGCCCCGATCCCATGCTCTACGGCTCTTGTGCGGAGCCACATGTGCACGCATTCGTGTGGGACCTGCATGCATCCATATTGCCGGCACATTGTGCTATGTGCAAACTGTGCACATGCGCACAACTTATGCGTGAGGATTCGCAGAGCATGGGATTGCAGCTGATTTTGGAGAGATACCCACGCCAGAACTGTTCTATGTAGGTGATGAATCAAAAGAACTGTCACAGATCGACATGACTCTGGAAGAGGTTCTAGAACAAATTGACAAACTAAATAGTAATAAATCACTGGGACCAGATGGTATTCAATTCATCCCAGAGTTCTGAAGGAACTCAAATATGAAATTGCAGACCTACTACTCGTAATTTGTAAACTATTGCTACAATCTGCCGCTGTACCGGAGGACTGGAGGGTAATGAATGTAACACCAATATTTAAAAAGGGCTCCAGAGGCAATTCTGGAAGCTGCACACAGGTGACTCTGACATCTGTCCTGGGTAAAATGGTGGAAACAATTATTAAGAACGAATTTCTGAGCATATTGATAAACGTGGTTTAATGGGGAAGAGTCAACATGGATTTAGCAAAGAGAAGTCATGCCTCAGTAACCTACTGGAATTTTTTGAGGGTGTAAATAATCACATGGATAGGGGTGAGCTGGATGACAGTGTATCTGGATTTTCAGAACTCATTTGATAAAGTCCCTCATGAGAGACTCTTAAGGAATTTAAAAAGTGTCCTATTGTGGATTGGTAACTGGTTAAAGGATAGGAAACAAAGAGTAGAAATCAATGGTCAGTTTTCACAGTGGAGAGAAGTAAATAGTGGAGTGCCCTAGAGATTTGTACTGGGACCGGTGTTGTTTAATGTATTCATTAATGATCTGAAAAAATGAGTCAAAAGTGAAGTGATCAAATTTGCAGATGACACAAAGTTATTCAAGAGAGTTAAAACCTTAGTGGACTGTGAAGAATTTCAGGAGGATTTTGCGAGACTGGGTGACTGGTCATTTAAATGGCAGGTTAAATATAATGTGGACGACTGCTGTGATGCACATAGGGGAAAAAAATCCAAACTTCATGTACACAATGCTGGGTTCTAAGTTAAGAATTACCACCCAGGAAAAGGACCTTGGCGTCATTGTGGACAATACATTGAAATCCTCAGCTCAGTGTGAAGCAGGATTAAAAAAAGCAAACAGAATATTAGGAATTTTTCATAAGGGGATAGAGAATAAAACTGAAAATATCATAATTCCTCTTGATCTGTGGTGTGACCACACCTTGAGTATTGTGTGCAGTTCTGGTCACCCCATCTCAAAAAAGGTATAGTAGAAATAGAAAAGGTTCAGAGAAGGGCAACAAAAATGATAAAGGGTATGGAACTACTCCCCTATGACAAGAGGCTAGATAGGGCTTTTCAGCTTGGAGAAGAGATGACTGAGAGAGGGGATATGATAGAAGTTTATAAAATCATGAATGGTGTGGAATGAGTAAATAGGAAGTCGTTATTTACCCTCTCAAATACTACTAGAACTAGAGGACATCCCATGAAGCTAACATGTAGCAGATTTAAAACAAATAAAATAAGGTATTTGTTTCACTTAATGCACAATTAAGTTGTATAATTTGTTGCCAGAAAATGCGTTCAAGGCCAGGGTTTAAAAAGGAATTGGATAAGTTTCTGTATGGTAGGTCTATTAGGAGTTATTAGCCAGGTAGATTTTAGGGATGGTAACCTCTTACTGTTGGGTGCCGGGAGTAAACAACAGGAAACAGATTACCCCATTGTGACCTCTTGGGTATTTTTTCCATGTGACCGAGACTGACCACTGTCGGAGACAGGTGCTGGCCTCCATGGACCATTGGTGTGACCCAGTATGGCACTTCTTATGTTCTTGAGACTACTTCTTTGGCTGCTGGAACCTTACTCAGAGCACATTCCGCCTCTATTAAAGTCAATAGCAAAACTATCATTGACTTTAATGATGGAGGATTGTCCTGCCACTATGGAAAAAGGTTCTTTAGAAATGCCAAGCACTGGTGTATTTTTAGACGCTAGAGACCCTTCTCTTAATGTTTAAGAGATGCTGGTTTTATTTTCAGTATCCTTTCCTTGGATTTCCTCTTCAGATAACAAAAGGTGGTGGTGGTGGTTTTTTACGTTGTCATTGCTTAGACTTTGCTATTGTCTCAGGGATGTTATTGTGGCTTCGTAAGATTAGATGAGCAGAAATTACCCTTTTCTATTTATCTGAATCCTTCTTTTGGGGCAGCTCTGGAACAGGCAAAAGAGTTAGACTAAGGCCGTTTTTGCACAGACGCTCCCCCCCCAAGCTGGGAGTGCAGATGGGTGTGTGGTGGGGGGAGCGTCTGTGAATATGTTGCAGCAGTGGGTGAGGGTGCTTGCGCGCTCCCGCACAACACCCATCTCCATCCATCACCCACCCACGGAGCCATCCGGTAAAGCGAAGGAGGCTCCATGGGTGGAGGTGGGTGTTCGCCCATGGAAAAAGGCCACCCACCCACCTCCACCCACCGCCGGTGCACACCCATCCCCTCACCCATCATGCCTGTGCAAAAATGGACTAAGATTGTGGAATATGCACCACATCTCTCAGACCTAAATGTTAAATCTCTCACGTTGAGTTAGCTTTCCCACAATAATCCTCTCCGAATATTAACATCCTTATACTTCTTATGTGTTATGATATGACTAGAGTAAGATTATCAGAGGGCAGAGAGGCACCAATGCCCATTGAAAATCAAAAGGAGTTGGACAACTGCTTCCATCTATGACTACAAATAATTCTCTGCAGTAGCTACATTGCTTGAATGGACTGGGAGAGACATATTGTATTATTGTGTAAGGCAGCGGTGCTGAGTGACCTCATGAAATCCTTGATAGACTAGATAGTTCCTTTCAATAGAAACGTCTTTTATAATCCTGTCAAATGCTATTAGTTTCTGTTTCTCATTTATAATAATAGGAAGGCAAAATGTTCTTTATTTGATGAATCGTTTATATGAACTACAATTGCTGTGCCAGTCATAAAGTTTGACGTCTCAGAGGTGGATTAGAATCATGCATTGTGTGTTTGTACTGGGGATGCTAAAGTCAAAACAGTGAACATGGACTTGTTCTCATTAAGCTGGCATGCACGGTTTAATTATATAGTCATTTACTGTTAGAACTTCAGCATATTACAATTATACAGCTCCACTCTAAAATTCTCTTTTGTTTATTTGTTTGTTTGTTTCCCCTTGATAGCTTAAGTCACGGTATTTTCAGACGTTACGAGATCACACTCAACCACAGACAATACCCTGTGGTGGGGAATGTTCCCATAACGTCTGTTTGATTCCCACCAGATGTTCACCACAGTGAACCTCCGACGGAAATCAAAATAACCACGCTTTTGGCCCTCGTTCGGGGACCAGGGCTGAAAGCATGGTTAGCTGAACCATGGCCCGGAATCAGCGGCTGGTAACGTCTGTTACTGGCGCCAATTCCAGACTGTGACCCGGACCACGGGTTGGAATCAGACGCAACGGCCGGATCAGCCACTGCGCCCGTCCGTCTCCCGGAGGCGGGAGAGCCTGGGGGGACAGGGCTGTGCGGCCGCACGTTGTGCCGTGCAGCCCCACCCCAGATTCCCCGCCGGGATCGGCCGACACGTCTGCTGGCCTTGACGGTGGGATTCTGGCAGGGAATCAAATGGGTGATTCCGTGATGGGGCGAAAGCTGCCCCGTCACGTCTGAAAATACCCCCAGCAACATTAGGGTTTAGGTACAGTCCAATATAATAAATAGCATGAGATCCTCAGAGGGAAGATGCTATTTAAGTGTTGCAGAGTGATACATAAAGGTGGTACAATTTGTAGTTTGTCATTATGACAGTCATTGTATCCAATCCAGCTCATATTGCCATGTGGGAGAACTAAGTTTAATTTTCAGTCCTAGTATCCCATTTCTCCAGCTGGTGAAAACTAGAAATGTCATGGTCGCAGCCCCATTGATTCCTGAGTGGATCTCTCATGTAGCTTAACTGTTTCCCTCCCCATAATAGAAATGTTCAGGCTTTGAAGAGTCCTGGGCAATGCTTGGCAGCCAGAATAATGTCTAAAAGGAGGCTAGACAAGGCAACATCAGGGTTTTGACAGGGAAATGGAAGAATATTAGATCAGAAGTAGGAACTCTTCTCTATATAATGAACTACTATTCTGTGGAAACAATTCCTCAGGTCATTTACTAGCCAAATTGATAAGCAAATGTTTTCCATTGAGTTAAATTCCCTGCTATAGACTTAGTCTTGATGGAAACTTTATCATAAGCCACAGGAACATAACTCTTTAATTTGTTATACACCATTTTACTCGTTGCTAGCTATTCAGTAACATATTCATAAACACATACACAAGTCTGGTTGGTATTTCAAAAGCACCATTTGGATTAGATGGCTTGACATAAAATAATTTACTCTGCTCCCAACAGCTCCCAACTACTCTAACCAGAGCTAAACTGAATGGCCACCATCTTTCTAATATATGCTCCAGAATTACTAATGCAACAAAATTTATCCTTTCTAAGCCTCCCTAAAAACCTACTGTGTTTGGATAGTCCTGATGTTTGTTTAACTGTTCCAAGAATTATAGAAATTCCTACCCAAAAAAATCCTATCCTACCCAAACAACCCTTTGGGAAGGAATACAATTATCCTACCCAAATAAACCCTTATCCAGCCTTTTCTAACTACCCCAAAAACGATTTCAGGAATAATTCTGAAATTGAATTAGCATCCTCCCCAAAAAACCCACTTGAAATATACATCACTAACAATTCCAATCAACCACCAACAGGCATGGAAACTGAAAGTTAAGGCAGGAATGAAGGAGTGAAGTTTTGGATGCCAGAGTAAACTCACACAAACCTGAACTCCCTTGTCATGAAAGGATCTGGTGTACTACACACCAGAAACATGAGTCACACACATGAGTCACTAGTATATATGAAGTGTGTCTGTCTCTGCTTTTGTATGGGGTGGTACGTGATGTACCACTACGTACATGTGCACCCCCCTTAACTTGCCGCCCATGACAGCAGTTGTAACATACCATCATTTCATGTTTTGACAAAATGCCCATATTTTACTAGGCTGTGGTGGTGATTGAAAAATGGGTCATTGAAGAACCAGCATAACTAACACATGTTTACAGTATCTTAATCACTATCTTTTTAAAGATCCTGGAGACCCAATTCAATTTGGTTAACTTACAGATGTTGACGCTTGCACGGGTGGCAAGTTAAGGTGGGTGCACATGCACATACTGGTACATCACGTACCACCCCATACAAAAGCAGAGACAGACACACTTCATATATACTAGTGAGTCATGTGAGTGACTCATGTTTCTGGTGTGTAGTACACCAGATCCTTTAATGGCAAGGGAGTTCAGGTGTGTGTGAGTTTACCCTGGCATCCGTAACTTCACTCCTTCATTCCTGCCTTAACTTTCCATTTCTATGCCTGTTGGTGGAGCCACGAACAAAAAATCATCTTAGTATTTAGTGACAGAATCTAGTCTTATACGGTCCTTGACTGCCCACTCCAGCAGTGAGCTGAACCTCTCAAATGCTTAGCACAAGATGGTGCAACCGATAGGCAGAGCCATATCATAGAAGAACTGGCCTCTGAAAGTGAACCCTAACAGGTCAAAATCCCTGAGGGATACAGGCAGCAACCGGAAGGCAGACTTGATGTTTTACTTTCCCAGCAATGCCCCACGGCCACACTTTCTGACCATGTGCACCGCAGCATCAAAAGATGTGTATTGCACCGAGCATAGGTCTGGAGCAATACCATCATTCACTGAACCCCCTCTAGGGTAGGAAAGGTGGTGTATGAGCCTATATTCCCCACGGGCCCTTTTGGGCACCAGTCCTAATGGTGAGCACTGCAGCACCTGGAAAGTTGGGTGATCAAAGGGGCCCACCATCCTGCCAGCCACTATTTCCTTTTGCACTTTCTTCCAGGCCACATCTTCCATCCCCTTAATTGATTTCAAATTCCTAGCCCTCTGGTTAACCCTGGACCCCTGAAATGGTATTGAAAAACCTCTAGAAAAACCCTCCCAACAGCATTCCTGACTATGCTCAGAGAACCAAACCCCTTTATAATCTAATTCCATTAGCAAGCAAAGGGAATTTTTGGACCTTGGAAGCTAACCACACATTGGATAATCTGATAACCTTAATTAACGAAGTTGTGGAATTGAACACAAGAGACAGCACAGTCTCCCTAGAAATTCGAGAAAGGAGGATCTTAATCTAAACCTCTGCAGTACATATCTGCTGTACTGCAGTTGGTGAAAGTCTCCAGGGATACATTGGGGACGGTGCTGGTGAGAGTGGTTAACGTGTCCCTGCGGAAGGGGAGGTTGTCGCCCAGCCTCAAGGAGTCTGTGGTGCGCCCCCTGCTGAAGAAACCATCATTAGATGTGGACGCACTCGCCAGTTACTGACCTGTCTCTAACCTTCCCTTTTTAGGGAAGGTTATTGAGCGGGCGGTGGCAATCCAGCTCCAGGTGCATCTGGATGGCATCGGTTTCCTAGACCCTTTTCAATCTGGGTTCCATCCAGGCTATGGCACTGAGACAGTGTTGGTGGTCTTGGTCGACGATCTCCACTGGGAGATGGATGCAGGATGTTCTACATTTCTTACCCTGCTAGATCTCTCGGCCACTTTTGATACCGTGGACCATGGACTGCTGTTGAGATGGCTGTGAGACCTGGGGGGGTCTGAGCAGGACTGTTCTTGAATGGTTCTGCTCATTCTTCTCAGGGAGAAGCCAGCGGGTGGTGTTGGGAGCTGAAACATCTTGCCCCTGCGCCTTGTCCTGGGGCGTTCCTCAGGGTTCTATCCTGTGTCCTTTATTATTTCATGTATATATGCAGCCCTTGGGGAAGGTCGTGAGAGGGTTCGGGGTGTGATGTCACCAATATGCTGATGATACTCAGCTGTACCTCTCTTTTTCAGCTGACCCTGACCCTCCTGTCTCATTGCTATCTCAGTGTTTGGAGGCCGTGGCGGGGTGGATGTGGCAGAGCAGACTGAAGCTCAACCCTGATAAGATGGAGGTGATCGGGATGGGGAGGGCGAGGGAGGTGTCGACCCCCCTAATTGGGGGGTTCGCCCTCCGATAGCTCAGTGGGTTCAGAGTCTGGGGGTGGTGTTGGACTAAGATCTCCGCCTGGATCGACAGGTGGAGAGGGTGGCGAAGGCCACCTTCGACCAGTTGTATCTAGTGCGGAGGCTGCGTCCATACGTCTCCGGGCCGGACCTGGCCTCCCTCATCCATGCCTTCATCACCTCGAAGCTGGACTACTGTAATGCGCTCTACCGGGGGTGCCTTCTTGGAGGTCCCCCATGTTAAGCGGGGGGCCACAATGGAGAGGGCATTCTCGGTAGCCGGGCCGCGTCTTTGGAATTCAGTCCCAGAGGAAGCTTGCCTGGCCCCAAGCCCTTTGACATTCCGGCAGGCTTCTAAAACCTGGCTGTTCACCCAGGCCTTGGGAGGGAGGTGAGGTTTAGGGTTTTGGCTCTCCCCTACCTTTTATTTTTATTAATTCTGTTTCCCAATCCTGTTTTAGTTTTAAATTATTGTGTTGTTTTTAAAATGTTTTAATGGAATGTTTTTATGAGATTGTATGTCACCCCGAGATGCCGTAGGCATGGGGGGGGTGACTCAAAAATGCTTAAAATAAATAAAATAAATATATCATATGTCTTCTCAAACACAGAACAAAAGTTTTTGCCTATTGAACGAATCTTATGTATGTGTAATCTTGCAATTTTAAAAGGTAAAGATCTTGCACAGGGCCAAAAGATGATAGTAAAAACTCCTATTGCCTCCTTAAGGCAGGTTAAAAAAGGATCAATACCCAATGCAAAAGCTCTTCATAACAGATGGGTACAATGGATATCACATTTTGAAAATCTACAAATAGAATTTGAATATGTGGAACCAAGTAATGATTTGGAAAATTTGCAGCTTTTACTATTGAACTTGTATCTTCTAAATATCATACCCCAGATAAACCTCTCCATGAATATCAAAAAGTTATCTATACTGAAGGTTCAGCCATGTCATGTAAGGAAGGCAAACACATGTGGAAAGCA
This sequence comes from Sphenodon punctatus, assembly GCA_003113815.1. Lineage (NCBI taxonomy): Eukaryota > Metazoa > Chordata > Lepidosauria > Sphenodontia > Sphenodontidae > Sphenodon > Sphenodon punctatus. The sequence goes on along the minus strand of QEPC01001706.1, from coordinate 789,840 downwards.
GGTTGTGCTGTTGTAATTGGGACATTTATAGGGATGGGCGAACGCGGTTCGGAGTTCGGACCGAACTCAGTCTGTTCGGTTGATTGAACTGAACTTCCGAATCGAACTCGAATTTCAAACCGAACCGAACTGAATTTCCGAACTCCATTCGGTTTCCCATCCCTAGTGGCAACACACACAAAAAAACCTGGGTTTGAATGGCTGAACTTGGTTCCGAAGTTCGGAATTCGACCGAACTCGGTCTGTTTGGTCGACCAAACTGAACTTCCGAACCAAACTCGAATTTCAAACCGAACTGAACTGAACTGAACTGAATTTCCGAACTCCAATTTCAAACTGAACCAAACCTAACCGAATTTCCAAACTCCGTTCTGTTCACCCATCCCTAGACATTTAATAATAAAGGGGAATATCATATGTCTGACAGTATTCAAATGCCTTTAGGGAACAACACTGCGTAATACGCTGAGTTGATGGCAGTACATAAAGCAGTAGAGACATCTCCTCCTGATACAACTGTTCTCATTTGTACTGATTCCTTCTATATAGCTAGCGGAATAAATGAAGAACTACCAGTCTGGCAGTTTTCTAGATAATAAACAAAAACCTTTGAAACATGCCCATAAATGGCAAAAATTAGCAACACTTTTGGATGACAAGCCATTGATTACTGTAATGCACATGCCAGGCCATTCCAAATATGGATCTCATGTTAACGGGAACACCCTTGTAGACTTACTGGCAAAGGATGCAATGAAAGCATCCTCAGTCTGTCTACTTACCTGGTCACAAGTAAAAAAAATGCTTGGATGGGGAATTGACTCAATGCATCAGCCCAGATTCCATTAACCCTAAGGGTTACCCTTCTGCCTATGATTATGCCCTAAAAGATGGGAAGTGTGTTGTAATAGTCACTAACGGGGAGAAACATGTAATACCCCCTGTTGACACAAGACCTAACTTATTACAAGAGACTCACAATAGTCTTGGGCATGTTCACCAAGGTGTTAATGCCACAGTTGAATCTTTACACCCACACCCATCTCCACCCACACCCACCCACGGAGCAACCGACAGTGGCATCCGTTGATCCGTGGGTGGGTGTGGGTGGAGATGGGTGTTGGCCGGGAGCAAACACTCACCANCCACCGGCCAACACCCATCTCCACCCAGAGGAACTGGGTGGAGGCATCATGTGTGCACAGGGCCCATGGTGATTGGCTGCAGTGGTGCCCTGCAACATGTATAATAAAATGTAACACCCATTTTATGGGTGTTAGGGCATCTGTGTAAAAAGGGCCTTGTTGGTGGCCTGGACTGCGCAAACAAGTCCAATGGTGTTTGGCCCAGTGTGAGCCTTGTCTAAGAACAAACCCTGGTCCAGTTACCAGATCACCATACTTAAAAAATCCTAAGCCTCTGTCTCCTTTTGAAAAGGTGTATATGAATCATATTGGTCCCTTGCCACCTTCCCATGGGCATAATCACTGTTTGTTTATTGTTGATGCTTGTACTAGTTTTTTATGGATTTAGCCCACACGAGATCAATCTGCCTCTGCCACTGTTAGAACTCTCACCTCCTTCATTTCGCTTGGGTTTCCACGTATCCTGCACTCTGACAAGGGAGGTGCCTTCAGCTCTCACCAGATGCAAGGTTTTGCAAAGTTTTGGGATAGTGTTGGAATATAGCACACCTTATCACCCCCAAAGTGCTGGGGTTGTGGAAAGGAAAAATTGAGAGATAAAACGAGCTTTAATGAAGTTATTGGTGGGGAGATCCCGGCAGTGGTATTCTTTGCTTCCTCTGGTACAGCTTGGACTTAATAACCTTCCTAGGAGTGACTGTCACTTAACTCCTTATAAATTGCTATTTTCAAAGGACATGACCTCTCCTTTAGAACAACTGGCTTTATCTTCTCCTATCTCTCGACAGGAACAGTTGGCACTGATAGATGAATTGAGATCAGAACTGGCTTCTCTCCAGCCTAACACTGATATTAATTCTGTTCCTCGAGTTTGGATTCCACAGGAAAACCAGCAGGTACAGGAAAAGGCTGTTTTAAAGGATCCTTCCTTAAGGCCTCACTGGAAATAGCCTGTACTATTCTCAAAGTTTTGAGTCCCCGAGCAGTAGAAATTCAGACATCACCAGGTAATTCGAAAATTGTGTCTATAGACAATTTAAAACATATTCCCATCCACTATGGTCAAGGTAATGATGGATTATTGTCAAATTCCACTTCAACCCCAATCTCTCCCACCAACAGCACCTGACTACTCTCTTGCTATGGATGACATGTCCCAAAAGGCACCTCAGCCACAGCAGAGCCTCAGACAACATTTTTGGCCTAGGTACCAAAGATTTACATCTTGCTTTTTGTGGAGCATTTTTGTCTTCTTTTGCATAACTATTATAATTCTTACTATTATTTTTTCAGTTTTCGTTTAACATGGGCTCATACTGTTTCACTACCCGCTACTCTAATTCATTGGAACCTCTCAGAGGCACACAGTGGTACTCTTGTATATCGAAGTATGCATAATGCAAGACCTACACGTCCTCTCCATATAGAGGTTGTTCCAATACTTGTGGAGACTGCCGGTATTCCATTTGGGATCATACATAGTCCCTCAATTATGGAGGCAGCACACACAACAGGCACAGGGAAAACAAGGTCACAGTGGAACACACAGCATAGACACACACCCGGGCGCACACACCCCTGCATGGGAAAGGAAGAGAAAGGGGGGGGGCACAGCAAGACAGACAACACACACGGCACAACTGGCACAGGGGGGAGGGGTGGAACGGTCCAGGGCAGGACACAGGGAACGGCAACCAGAACCCCCCACAACAGCACAGCCTGCACGGGCNACAGGCATGGGGGAGGCCACACGGAACAGTGAGTGTCCCAGGAACAGTCCAGGAGGCACCCACGCACCCTAAGCACCGCTGAGGGTGCGATGGAGGGGATGCAGGAGATCCGGAGCCATGCAGCCAGCCCAAATACACACACAAAGCCCTCCCCCCACCCGGGAGGACACTGGAATGTGCAGTCCAGGGCCCAAGAACCCCGTGGTCACAGAGTCACCCAAGGGGGGGGCATGGGCACAGGAGGGATCGCAGGCAGCCGAGGAAGGTCTGCAGAACCCTGGGGAGCTGGGAGGCGGCTCAGGGATCAGGACTCGGCCCCTGGGGAAGGCAGCCACGGAGGTGAACACTGATTGCAGAGGTGGTCAGGCGGGACCCTCAGAGGGGGTCCAGAGCCACAGGCAGGGGCAGCGAAACCCCGGGAAGGAGGCAGCACAGCAGCAAAGCCGGGACATCATGGAGGGAGTGGGCAGTGGCCCATGTCTGTAGGGCAGAGCTGGGAGCCCACAGCGGGGCCAGCCACCGGGGGCCAGAAGGTACAGGGAGCCTCACAACCAGCTGCAGGGGGCCACGAATGGGCCCAGGGCCGGGTGGCCCACCAGGTGAACAAAGCGTGGCCACTGAATCACGCCCTGATGGTATCCCAGTGCTGCCATGTGGTGGGCGACCAGGTAGTATGTCTCGAACGGATCCTGCATGACGAGCCCCACCTGCACATCGGAACAGGCCCACACACCAGCCAGTGCTGCCAGCTCTACCCTGGTGGGCTCCGACAAGCCATAGACGGCAGCTGGGGGCCACAGAAGGTGACTGAGCTCCAAGAGCCGGTGATATGCCACCCCACGGGAACGCTGGTACCCACGGGCCCCGTTAACACAGCCAAAGAAGGACACGGCCAGGACAGTGTCCCCCTCATTCAGACAGGCTGTGTAGGTGGCCAGACTGCACACAGATAAGGCAGACACTGTCTCCGCCGTCGACCACCCCACATTCACGCACCTCATCTCTGGGATGCAACCATCGGGAAAGGGCCCAGCGTCTCCACGTGCAGGTGGCAATCCTGGGCGCTCACCTCATAGCCAAAGTAGCAAAGGCTGAAGCTCAGACTTGCATAGACACCTGACAGGCTGTCCAGGTAGCTCAGCAGCATTTGCATGGCCAGGGAATGCCACAGGTCACACAGGGCCATGGTCTCTTGGAAGGTCCAGCTATGGGGGGCGCTAGTGGTGCTGGGGCCCACGAGTGCTGGGGAAGCCCTGTCAACCATGGTCCAGCACACGCCTGATACTAAATGTAAGGTGAGAGGGGCCCCACAATCACTGGAGGGATGGGAGGGGAAGCAGGGGAGCTCCAAGGCCAAACAATAAGGCCACAGGCCACAACATTGCCAGGCTAATGAGCGAGGCAGGGGGTGCAGACCCTGCACAGCTGCTGGCACCAAGCACACAGTCAGGACATCCTACACACAGCTCAGGGCGGCATGGACAACAGGCTGCAAAAATACAGAGGTGGAAGGTAATGACAGCAGGGTTGCAGCTGCTGCACGTGCACGCCTGGGCGCAGGATGGACCATGCACCAGGCCCCAGGCAGGGACTGCAGGTGTGCCTAATGGAGCGCCTCCAGCAGCCCCACCCGTGGTGCCCTGTGGGAGCCAGCCTTGCTGGGGGGAGAGCTGAATCGGGGGTCCCCAGCTGGTAGGCAGGTCGCAAACAGGGGGTGAGGCAACACCCATCCCAGCCTATAATGTGTGAAGCCCCATCCCACCTGGGGTACCGGTTGCCATGGATCTGGGGCACTTGGGCGCCTGCGGGATGCACCTAGTGATCTGCATTGAGTGGTACCACTCACACACAGACCTCCTGCACATCCAGACCTCAGAGGTGCACCTGGCCGCCCAGCTGCAAGTGAACATGGCCTGGAGTGCTGCTACAGCCCGGCGAGCCCACCATGGGTGCAGGCCCAACCCACCCGGGGCACCGGTTACCATGGAGCTGGGCTGGTTGGGCACCTGAGGGATGCACCTAGCCATGTGCGCGGAGTGGTACCACTCTCACACAGACCTCCTGCACATCCAGACCTCAGAGGTGCACCTGGCCTCCCGGCTGCATGTGTGCATAGCCAGGAGCACTGCCAGAGCCCGGAGAGTCCACCATGGGCACAGGCGCTCCCTGGCCCGCCTCAGGGTCCAGCAGATGTCTGGGGCAGTCCAACAGGCCCTTCTCCAGACCCGAGGCCGGGCTACTACGCTCCACGAGGCAGCCAACCAGCTCTAGTGGCATAGGGGGACCATTGGGCATGCTGCCCTGTTCACAATGCCCATTGACCAGCGGGTATGGGTCACGGAGTGGGCACGGGTGGTGGGCCAGGGCATTAGCCCAATGGGATGAGGCCGCCTGGAGATCGCACTTTTGGATGGAATTGCATGCCCTTCTGCAACTCACGGAGCAGGTAACGCCCTGGCTGGAGTGGCAGGCCACCCCCACGTGGGCCCCCATACCCATGGTCCAGCAGGTGGCCATCAGGATCTGGGCCCTTGCACCACCTGACTCCTGCCGCTCCGTCTCGCAGCACTTTAGCGTTGGGGTGAGCACCGTTGCCGGGATCCTGCGGGACATCTGCGAGGCAGTGGAGGGCGTGCTCCTGGACTGAGTGATCCAGCTGGTGGACCAGGAGGCCGTGATGGCCAGCTTCGTGGCTGTGGGATTCCCCAACTGCATGGGCACCATGGACAGCACCCACATAGAGATCCTGCGCCCATCTGCTGTGGAGACCTTGGAATATGTCAACCGACATGGGTACCACTCCCTGCAGCTGCAGGCGGTCGTGGACCACCGGGGTCGGTTCATAGACATTTACATAGGCCACTCTGGTCGCAGCCACGATGCCCGGATCATGACCATCTCTCCCTTCTATGGCCGGATGTACTGCAGAGACTTCGCGGACATGGGGATGACTCGGATCGAAGGGGTGATGATGTCCCCCTGCATCCTGGGGGACCCAGCCTACCCACTTACCCGCTGGCTGATGAAGGTGTACCCGGTTGCCAGGAACCCTGCGGAGGCGCTCTTCAACACCCACCTGTATGCAAGCAGGACCGTGATCGAAAGGGCCTTTGGAGCCCTCAAGCAGCGCTGGAGGAGCCTCGCGAGCCACCTAGACTACACGGTGGAGACCTCCTCCCTCGTGATAGGAGCCTGCTGTGTACTGCACAATGTGTGCAAGACCGAGGGGGCTGCCCTTGACTACCCCATGCCCCGGCACCCTCCTGGCCCCATCCCTCTCTATGTGAATGCAGAGAACCCGTGGGAGTACCGATACGCAAGCCCATCCGTGCCACCCTGATGAGGTGGATCAGCCGGGAGGCCAAGGGCTGAGGCCGCACATTCCCCCCCCACTCCGGGGCCCCCAGCAGCACCCTGGCCTCACCCCTACACACCTATGCACTCCCGACTCCGAGCCCAAGAACAGACACATGGAGGTGACTGTGGTACCCGTGCATTTATAGTTTCACCCTTCTACAAGTGCTCCCGCCACCTCACCCACTCCCCACCGCCCAGTGATACCCCCCCTCAGGCTACCCTCCCCCATCTCCCCCTTTCCCCCTGTCTCTGGGGCCTCCCTTGCGGCCACCCAATGGGCACCATGGTGCTCTGGGAGCTCCCCTCCCCCCGCTGTCTGTGTCCCCAACAGGTCCTTTGAGGCCTCAGTGTCCTGAGAGTCCGGCAGTGGTGGGAGGGCGGGCGGGGCCGAAGGGCCCCCCCTGGCTGGCAGCTCCCTCCAGAGGCCTACAGGGACCGGTAGGCAGAAGTGCAGCCCCAGCGAGCACGCCAGCGGCTGGGGTGGTGGCGGAGGTGGTGGGGGTGCTAAGGGGCCCGGCATCAGGGCTGGGGCAGTCAGGTTGCCCGTCAGAGAAGCTGCCATCACATAGGCACTCATAGTACCCACGTGTAGGAGCAGCGAGGTACCTATGTCATGTGACCAGTCATCTTTGTTGAGTGCTCCTTGACCATCCAGGCTATGACCTGTTCCAGTCGCCCAAACGCCTCCACCTGCCTACTGTGCTCCCGGCACTCCTGGCTCCGTTCGAGGTGCACCTCCACCTGCAGCCTGCGGTCCCTGGCCTCCGCCTGCTGCATGGCCCTATCGGTAGCCGCCTCCATGCGGTCGATGGCCTCAATCATCCGCTCCCCCTGCTCTGTAGTGGAGCGGACTATGTCCTCCGTCTTCTCCTCCCTGTGGCGCCGAACCCGTACCCAGTGCTCCCTCATCTGTTGGGCCAGGGGCACGGGTCCGCCTTGCTGGTCCCCAGCGAGTCGCCCTGTTGTGGTGCATGGTAGGGGATGGTTAGATGCCCCAGCCGCCCTCCCTCCTCCCTTGCTGTGGATGGGGGGCCCTGCCCCCCCTTGGGAGGGCGGCTAGTGCACTCCCCCGGCTGCCCCCTGCAGCCGCCCCAACCCAGGGTCTGGTTTCCCCACCCGGGCTCCCCCTCCTTGTCATGTTGCCTCACCTGGGGCCTCTGGTTACTCCGGGGACTGCTCGCCGCCATCCCCCTCACCAGGCTATTGCAGGTGCCTGGGCGTGCCACGACCTACGCGGGAATGGGGAGGGGTGGGTGGGTGTCGGCGGTTCATGTCCCCCGGCAGCCCCCGGGCCCCTTTTTTGGGGTCCGGGGTGTAAGGGGGTTGCTGCTGCTGGACCCGTGGCCCATGTGCCCCCTTCCCCCCCTTGTGCCTTTCCCCCAGTCCATGTCCCATCCCACCCGCCTGCTTATCCTCTATGTTGGTCTTGGAGCCCTCCAAGGCCGGTCCCTCGGTGTGGCTGAGGTCCCCCTGTATCCACTGGCTGATGGTGACCAGGGTGTTAGCCTTGGATCCTCCCACTACAGACATCAGCTGGGGGCTTCCAGGGTCAGCGTGCGAGGGGGGCCTGCTGGTCCCCGAGGTCCCAGGGCATTCCTCTTGGGGGGGGCGGGACTCCTGGAGCCGGTATGTTCACTGGGGGCGGCAAGGGGAGGGGGTACCTCGACCCGTTCCCTGCCCTGGACCACTATGCGCTCCCCACAAGGCGTGACTATGGACCCCTTCATGTGTAGGATGCGGTCCAGGGCGTCATAGTATGGGGTGGTCTGGGCTCCATGCCCGGACCGCCAGTTGTTGCCTTTAATGACCTCGTACCCCCTCTTCAGCTCCTTGGCCTTTGACTGGCACTGGGCCACTGTCTTGTGATGCCCTGCCGCCTCCATTTCCCGCACAATTTCCTTGAAGACGTGCTCGTTGCATTGGTTGACTGCCCGCTCCAGCTGGTGCTTCAGGGTCCCCCAGATCTCAATAAAGTCCTGGGTTTCCCTGTGCCCCCATTGCCCCCCTCAATGGTATGGCCGTCTCCCGCAGATGCCCTCTGGGTTGTGGTCTTTCCCCTCCTCCTCCTGCTTCTCTGCCTGCCCTCCAGCCCTCTCCTCTGGGGGCTTGGGCTTCCGGGCTCGTTTCCGTGTCTGCGGGTCATAGGAGGGATGGGGGGGATGGTTACCAAGTTGCCACAGTCCCTGGTCCCTCCCCTTTTCCCCCCTTCCAGCCCACCCACCCGCCTTGGTGCCCCTGTACCATTGCCCCCCCTTCGGTCCTCTTACCCGTTTCCAGGGTGCCTCGTACCTGGGCTGGCAGCAGGCGCCAGTTCGGCCTGTCCCGGCTGCTGCTGCTGCTACTACTGTCCCTCCACCACCTCCAGGTGCAGCACCACCACCACCACCACCTCCTCCTCCTCCTCCCTTGCTCTCTCTCCCACCGTTCTCCTCTCCCTTCTGCCTCGCTCCTTCCTGCCACGTCCCCCTGTCGCTGTGTGCCCTTTAAATTTCACTCCCCAGCGACGCTGCATGCTTTTTCCCCAGCTGGGACTCGTTTTGCTTGATTCTGGCCAGTGGTTGCCATTCAGACGTTACTTTCTGTTTTTTCCCGGTGGGAATCGCTTTGATCATGCTTTCGGAGATTGTCTGGACCGGAGCTCCGAAAGGGTAGTTAATTTTGCCCCCTGGTGGGGATTGACTGTGGTGAACATCTGACGTCCACGAAACAGACGTTCAGGGTGCTTTGGCCCCACCATGGGATTGACCGTGGTTCGCTGTGATTGACTGTCATCTCATAACGTCTGAAAATACCCATAGACACCAGAGCCTTAGCCTATTGTTCTGGCTTGTTCTCAAAAGAAGCTAACACACATCTTGCAAAGACTATAGAAGAAGACTTGCGAGACTTGGACAGTAGAAATGCACATTTTCTTGTTCCAGGTACAGATCCTTGGCATCAAACAAGCTATGCTGATAAAATGTGCTTTGCTTCCTATGGACTTTGAGTATTTTCAGACGTTACGATCCCACGCTCAACCACGGTGAATACCCACATGGTGAGCAAGGGACCGTAACATCTGTTGGCCTGAAAAGAGATTCCTGCCAGATGTTCACCCCCGTAAATCACGGGCGGGAATCTCTTTGACCACGCAAACAGCGGTCCTGCCCGGACCATCGCCATTTGCGTGGTCAAAGAGATTCCCACCCGTGATTCACGGGGGTGCACACGCGGCAGTGAGCTCATGTTCGGGCCAACAGACATGACGTTCCCACACTCAACCACAGGGAATTCACCGTGGTTGAGCGTGGGATCGTAACATCTGTCCCCTGGCCACGACGTGGGCGGGCACTACAGCCGCATTGGCCGTGGCACCCGCCCATCTCCCAGAGGGCGGGCGGCCTAGGGAGCATGGGGGGTGGGGCTGTGTGGCTGCGTGTTGAGCCGTGCAGTCCCGCCCCTTTCCCCGATTCCCCGCCGGGATCCAGCAGGGGATCAATAGGTGATTCCGTTACCGTCATGTCTGAAAATACCCATTGTTATTTTGTTTCCTATGAGAAACCAAGGAAATGGCCAAGACCTCATTTGTATGCAGATCACTCTGACAGACCTCAATTTTGGACTGACATTAAAACTGCAACACAAGGCCTGCCTCAGTGGTACCTAGCTATTGATGATTTTTCTGATCACTTACGCTATGCTAAGCAGCAACGTTCTGGAGGTGAAGACTGTGAATACAGAGTTCCAGGAGGTCAGTTGTCCTATACTGGAGCAATTTTTTGCACATCCTTTTTATATAATATCTTTTGGTAGGATGAATCAAATGTATCTGTGGATGGTTCTTTAGAATTAAATTCTGCTTTGACTTCTTGTCTTGAAAATTCTACTACTGGGAAGCTCAAATCTAAATGTTTATCCTCTAAATGGCATGATAATAGTGCTAATGAGATGTTTGTTGGTGTTACTGGGACTTCATTTTGTGATATCCCTAGGTATCCTATTTTTCTCAATAGATCTGAGAGTATTGTTTCTTAAATCATCAACAGCCCCTTGAATGTGGCAGTGATAAAGCTCTCGCTGCTAAGGCGTTTACATTCATGGAATTATGGGCCATGCAGTGTTAATATTACTACGAATCTCATGGGTAATTATACAGCCAAAGAGAGGGCGAGTTTGGGAAATAAGCGTTGGTTTAACTTGATACAAGGTCCATTATTTGTCAACGCTACTCCATTTTTTGCTGATAATTATGTCATTTATTCGCTGTATCAGAAATGTAAAACTTTATCTGAAAAGCATTCTTTATTTTCAGTGCTTCGAGCATTAGAGGAATTTTTCATGGTACCTCAGGAAAATGAAGATTATCCGTGTACGCATTCTTGTATTAATACTTCTTTATTACAGATGAACCCCAAAAGGGCGATATGGGGCACAAATAAAACTCTTAATGATATTCATGTTTTAGCAACATCTGATAATGCTATAGAGAATTTTTCTTCTTCTACTTATAAATCTAGGAAGATTTTACAAGTAGAATCTTTGAATAATGCACAAATATTTAGGAAAATCAATTTCTTCCTTGCGAAATCTATGGAAAAGATTTCTAGATTGCAGGATGCCAATAATATAAATTTAAGAAATGGAGTTTATTAGAAATTACTCTTTTTAATACACATGATGCAATTGAAGATACCTTGCAGGAAGTGAAGCAGCTACTTCTAAGGATTGATATCCATGAAGGAGATTTTCCTCTATGACTCAATAGATTGGCTGCAGCTATATCTGCAGCCTTGCCTCCTTTAGCTAGCATGGCTGGTTCCATTGCTCATGCTGCTACCTCCCTAAGTAATTCAATTTTAGGAATGGGTTTACAAATTATTACCTACCTCAAACCAGTTTTTATTGCTATAGTGTTGATTGTACTGTTAATCATCGTTATTAAGATTTTTAGGTTCTTCTCTGGACTGCATCTGAAAAAAGTATCAGCCTCCAGAGAAGATTGATGTCTCTCTTCTCTCACCATTGTGAAGAAGATATCAGTGCTTTGTACCTTCCTGATGTCTTCTTGAAGACTTGAAAAATTGGACATTTATTGTTCAATTTTCTTTCTTGTATTGTATTCTACATTCTTGAAACACATTCTCACCAAAGAGAGGGTGTCATGTATCCTGTATATAGGCATATATTTTTGACCATTTGTGTTTCAATATATTGGAAATCAGAATTAGCCTCTGTATGATGATTTCCTAAAGAGCTGTCCTATAGTGACCTTTCTACTGAACTCTTGACCAGATACTG
>QEPC01001706.1:751211-762562 GCA_003113815.1 Sphenodon punctatus | reverse complement strand
GCCGGACCGCCCGCCGCCGCCACCGCCGCTGCACCCGGAGCTCCGCAAAGGTACAGCAGCACTGTCACTTGTAGTAGAGGTGATCCCTGGGAGGTTGGGGGGGTGTTAAACACACACACACACACACAGGGATTGGGTCTATACTTACCGGCGGCTGCGGGGACGCCGCGGCCGCTGGTGCTGGGGGGGGCGGCTCTTTTTTTTAACAAAAATCCAGGCTGGGCAGGGTGGGTGGGTGGGTGTCCCCCCTTCCACCCGCGCAGCCTGGACTCGGGGAGGGTTTTTTTAAAAACTTTTTTGGTGGGACTTACATTGCAGCCATTCATTTAATTACATTGCAGCCATGCAATGTAAAAAAAATCCGGTACCCGGAATCCGGTAACGGGACCGGATTTACCAGGTCGAATCCGATAATGCCGGTACACGCAGTACCGGCATTATCGGATACCGGATTTACCGGCACGCCCACCCCTACTAAGCAGATTAGACGGTCCACATCTATCCACTGCAGAAGAAGCCGCTCTGCTGTTCATTAGTAATGTCTTTCAGATTCATGGTTTACCCGACCATATCATCACTGACTGGGGAGCCCCATTTACTTCTCATTTCTGGAGGGAAATGTTTTGCCTCCTCTAAGTCCACCTGTATCTATCATCAGCATACCACCTACAAATTGATGGGCAATCAGAATGAGTAAACCAAGTCCTAGTGCAAGTCCATTTCTTACTAATCATCAAGACAACTGGGTTTTCATCTTCCCTCTTGCCAAGTTTGTGTATAACCAGGCCAATGACTCCTCCACCCGGGTCAGCCCCTTCTATGCAAACTACGGCTATCATCTCAAATTTCATCCAGGCCTTCCTCCAACTCCTCGGTGTCTGCCGCTCCCTCCTTGGTTGAGCACATCCATGTTATTCAAGCCAAACTAACGGAGTATTGGATGCTGCAAAACGCACCTATGGAGCACAGGCCGACTACAGGCGTTGGGACAACTGGTGGTCCACATACTGGACCACCAGTATGTGGGACCCTACCGAATCCAGCAGAAGATCAACCCCATGACTGCAAGGGCCTGGTCTTAAAAACTAGTGCCCTTGGGGCCCTGGTGCGGGTGACTGGTGCCCCTGGACCATCAGTATGGCCAGGCTTGGCCCTTGATTTGGTCCTGTTGACCCATTGGATTGCCTAGTGCAGTTCCTACCTACCATGCTCTGATTGGCCCTTGATTTTGCCTGCTCTGTATAAAGACATGTGACAGGACGCAGGAGCCAGGCAGAGCAACAACCTGACTCCTTGTCTGTCTGGTTTGCTGCCTCCTGAACAACTGTCCTTGGACCTCTGTCTCCTGGTCCCTTACTCTTCCTACCTCTGCACTCCTGATCCCTGCTGCCTATCTTCTATCCCAGTGTTCCTGTTCTCACCTGCTTCGGATTATTTCTCTGGATTTGACCTTGGTCTGGACTCTGACTTGTACTTGAACTGCCCCTTTGGATCTGCTGCCTGTCTGGACCCCATTGGGACTCTCATTCGGCCCTGATCCTGCAAGGACTGGTTGTTCAGCCCTGATCCTGTATTGAATCTGCTTTGTCCAGCCCGTATGCCTGGCAGCGACTTCCGAACTGACCCGTCTCAGATCCCTTTGCAGCCACCAGATGTTCCATATTTCCCTTCTCAGGTCTTTTGTTCCAAACTTGTTCCTAAGTAGGACCCAACTACCCCCACCTCCTGTCCAGGTACAGGAAGAGTATTAAATTGATGCCATCGTTGTCTCACGATGCCACCATGGCAAGCTGTGGTACCTCACCTATGGGAAGAGCTAGAACCCAGAGGAGTGATCCTGGGACCCAGTTCCAAAAGGTTTGGGACTTAACAAATAGTACCCTCGATGTCGGGACCTGTGGCAGGGGTGATGTCAGTAGCAAGTGCAAGGTTCCCAGACATGGCTTGACACACGCACATACCCTGCCTATAGGGCTGGTGCCAGCAGGGGAATGGCTGACAATACCCTCCGGACCCGAGGAGCCCACCATGATTGTCTGAAGGATACTGATATGGGATTGGCCCAGAGAAACTATAAAAGCTTCCAGCTCAGAGGCCAGTACCGGTTCTAAGTTTCAGACTGGCCTTGTCTCCCAGCTCGCCAGGACTCGCCTCACATTGCCCTTGCCCCTCCATGTCTTGCCTTGTCTTGCTCTCTTGTCTTGCCCTTGCCCCACCACACCTTGCCTTACTCTACCTGACTACCCCCTCCTCCTTGGAAGGCTCATCCAGTTATCAACCCCAGTTCCAGACTTGACTACATCTCTGGACTCACTCCTTGAACCTGACACACTCCAGATGGAGACCCAGAACTGGGTTCCCACCCACGGCCCTGGCACTAGCCCAGTCTTGCCAGAGCTCCCAGACTGGGTTGGTAAGAGCATCCCTCAGGGCTTCCGCTAATTCTCAAGGTAGCCCCTGGGAAGGAACAGATTCCCAAACCCTGTTTAAGGGCTATATACAGCCATGCAAACTAACCCTTACAGTTGGTACCATCTGTCACCCTGGTTCATGGGCCATGTTGCTTGCAAGAATTGGTACCAACCAGTTTAAAGTGCAGTATTATTTTAAGCATATCCATTCTAGAGGTTATCACTAAGAAAATTAGATTAATTTATGTACCACCTACATGAGGTCTTTTCGACCACGTGCAGCCTCTCCTCTCCTCGCTTCACTGGCTCCCCCTCCCCCAATGCATCCTTCACAAACTCCTGGTATTTACCTACAAAACCTACCACAACCTGCCCCCCCCACCTCTCAGCCCTCATCTCCTTAAACACTCCTGCACGCACTCTCCGTTCCTCCTCTGTCACCTCCCTTGCTCTCCCTCATCTCCCCTAACTGCCTTCATCCCTTCTCCCTTGCTGCCCCCCATGCCTGGAACTCCCTCCCTGCCCACATCCGCCTTGCCCCCTCCCTCTGCACCTTAAAATCCCTCCTCAAAACCCACCTCTTCCTCGCCGCCTTACCCGACGCCTGCTAGTACTCCCCTCCCAACATTCACTGTCTGCCTAACTTATTATTATTATTATTAACAAACATTTATATAGTTCTAGCAGTGTACCTGGTACTTTTCAAAGTAATAAAATAGACATGGTCCCTACCCCTAGGGCTTACAATCTGAGAGACAGGAGCTGGGGGAGAGACATAGGAAGGGGAACAGAGGGAGAGACAAGGGGTACTGCAACCAAGCCAAGCACGTGCACCTGAGACTCCGCATCCACTTGAATGTTTTTATCCCTTGTCTTTCCATATGTCCCCTATCCCTGTCTCCCTCCTCCTAGTCTATTAGATTGTAAGCCATAGGCAGGGACCGCGTCTATCTCATTGCTGTGTAAAGCACCAGGTACACTGCTCGCACTATACAAATGCTTGTAATAGTAATAATAATAATTAATAATAATAATAAATAATATAATATGGACAAGGCAATATTGTGATGGTCACTGCCAAAATGGCTGCCACTATCTTTGTTGTACTCTTTGTTATATACAGGACAATCCTCCCCCATTAAAATCAATGGGAGTTTTGCCATTGACTTCAGTGGATGGAGGATTCTGCCCATAATATTGCTTTAATGACTTAAAACTTCATTGGTGCTTTTTCTCCAACTAAGTAAATCAAGTGCAGTACCTACAATGCTTCCTCACTAATCATAAGGACAACTGGGTTTTCATCCTCCCTCTTGCTGAGTTTGTGTTGTGTTGGCATGTTGCTGGTTTTTCGATGTGACTAACTTCCATGCCATCTCCCCAGTTAAACTTTTATTCAGAGGACTAGGTAAATGTTTTAATGAAATCTAATAACTAACTTTGTAAACTGTAACTATGGCATTCATTCAGAGCTCTTGTTTCTTTTGCGTGTATTTCCTGTGTGAAGGTCCGATTCCTGAGTGGTGGTATGACACTATAGATGCAAAGATGGAGGTGTGGGGGCCAAACATTAGGAGATGGAATGAATGTTCCGAGTCTCTTTACTTCTATTCTCTGCCAGGAACCTATATTTTTAAGTCAGCTTTCCAGTGTCTCTTTTCCAGTGACATTCTTCAGTATATGTAGCTTGTACAGAGAGTGTCATGCTGGATTTTCTAGGTAGAATTTCTGTGAGGGCTGACAGTTTTTAGCTGCACTGGGCTTCTTTAATGGAGAAAAAGTGTAAATGTTCAGAGAATGTACAGGGGTGCACATGCACACCCCTCCTTACCTGTTTACCCTCTGCCAAATAGCAGTAAATGACCGCTAGGAAATCTCGTGATGTTTATGTCTCACAAAAAGACAAATTGGAAGGAGTGAGGTCCAATCTTTGTGCATAGTATCAAGTGCCATTAGCCAAATCAAGCCATTGCGAACACGTTTGCAACCATTTCTCTCTGGGATTCTGCTGTATTCTATGTAAATAGAGAAGATTGGAATTCTCTGCTTCTCAAATGATGCTCTTGTTCTCGATTCCTAGAACATGCTTTTTAAATTTCTTTACTAGGAGCAGATTTGGGTCATCACATAAAATGAAGTTGTTATAAAATGGCCACGTTGACAGATGGCAAAAATGGCAGAACTAACCAAATCTCTACTCCAGCGCTTTAATGGCAATAGGGAATTATTGCCATGTCTCTAAATGAAATACATAGAAATGTTTTTCTCAGAGTGGATGAGGCACTGTAGTTTGAAGAATTCTAACTCTGCGATGCAACAATGACTGTATCTTCTGTGGATGACATATCTTTGACGTGTGCCTCAGAAACATTTTGCAGGCAGGTTCACTTGGGGCCATCTCATTTCTGATAAAGCTGCTCTCAAATAATATCATTTAGGCTCATCAGTGCCACTGTAGACTGCTAAATAAGCAGTCTCTCTCTTTTGAAATTATTTAGGGCCCGGTGATCTGGGCAGTGTTTGTTCCACACATTTTTAACAGGAACGACTTTAAGCATTCTCACGCGGTTGTTAATTACTGAAGTATTTCAGTAGTTTGCCAAAAGGAAACCAAACCTGTAAATGAGCATTACTGGGATAAGCTTTTATTCCTTCAACCTAGTCAAATTTTAATTTGACACCATCTAGATGCCATATAGGATAAAAGATAACAGGTAGCACTCCCTGCTAGGTTTTTAAAGACCTCTGGAGCACAGTGAGAGTGGATGTGCAGTAACTATGTAGGATAGCTTAGTGTGGATCGGGTATTTTAGCGTCTAAACCTCAGGTTTGATTTTCAGAGGTGTTGACCACCCACAGGGCTGGCTGGTATCAAAAGGGAACAGCAGGCCAGTTCATCTTATATTTGAACAAAGGTGTTATCATTTGAAAGCCACTCAGATATCATTGGCTGATGATTAGGGACAGCACTGGGCTTTTGAGATTTGCATTTTGTTAGATACCTGAATTTTCAACCAGTTCCTTTCCTGCCCAGACAGTGTCCCTGAAATTGCTAAGGACATAATAATACTGTGCAAAAATATCTGAGTTGATAGGTGTTTTCGAGTTAGATTCCCTGCTCCTGATAGGTGTAACAGGTAAGCTGAAGAAAACATACCAAATCACAGTAGTCACAACAACATGCAAAACAACTTGAATAGTCCCTTAGGCTTATTTTAACACAAGGGGCAGGTGTTAAATAGACTGGTACTTTGCTCAAGGAAGTACTGGGGTGTGTGTGTGTAACATTGGGTATTTTCAGATGTGACAGGGCCAATTGGCCCTGGCATGGAAACAACCCTTTGATTCCCCGCCGGGGCCACTGCATCACGGGCTAACAGACGCAGTGGCCAATCCCAGCGGGGAATCCGGGGAGGGGGCGGGGCTGCGCGGTGCAACGTGCGGCCGCAAAGCCCCGCCCCCCCATGCTGCCCCGGCCGCCCGCCCTCCAGGAGATGGGCGGGCGCTGCAGCCAATGCGGCCGCAGCGCCCAGCCACCCCCTCACGGCATTAACCACGGCCCAGAATCCCGCCGCGGATTCCGGGCCGTGGTCAGGGGACAGACGTTACTGTCCCCTTCATTACGGGGGGGAAATCTCATTCACCATGCGATCAGGGATGGACCTCCGATCGCGTGGTGAATCTGATTCCCCGCCACGATTGACTGTGACAAACATCTGGAGGGGAACTTCCGGTTCCACAACAGACGTTACGAGACCATTCCCCACCACAGGGTATTGACTCTGGTTGAGCGTGATCTCGTAACGTCTGAAAATACCCATTATTTTACACTCAGCTGAGGGGCATTTCTTTCAACTTCACCTGTTAGCACATGGCAACACTCCTGATCAGGGCCAATCATAGAAACCTGATAAGACAGTATGGGGAACTTCAGCAAGGCAGCAGAGTCAGTCAGTTCTTTCATTCCCCTGAACCGAGCCACAGCACGTAAGGGCCCCAAAACCTCAGACACCGGCCCCCCCCCCACCCCCTGCTCTGGGCCTTTTCGAGCCAGTCTGTCCCTGCTGTGGTGTATCTTCTCTGGTGCAATATATAACACCAGGGTGCAATGTAAAACTTGCTGAATGACTTTGAGGTCAGAGGAGATTTTCAAACAGAATGTAGAAGTTGCTTGTCATTGTTAATGGTATGTTAAATTTGTATAGCACCTCCCATCCATTCCAGGGATCTCAAAGAGCCTTGCAAATGCTAATGGAAGCTCCTGTGAGGCAGAGAGGTCAGTGGGAATCAATATTTTACAGCATTACAAGCTGCTTTGAAAATTTGCTCATTATGGATTGCAAATCAGAAATGATTTTTTTAATTATTTATTTTTTTAAAAGATTCATTAACCTCAATTAATTTGGGTAGAAATATTTATGTGACCTAAATACTTTTAGCAAATTAGGAAATTGAAGCAGGTAAAGTGTGTACACTGCCCAGTGTACACTGGGCTATTTCAGTTGGACTCTTATCTTAAATCTGACAGTGATCATTTAGGTATGTGTATCTGGATGTCTCAGATCACCTTGCCTGATAAAAGGAGAGCAGTAATGTCTGGTCATTACGTCCTTTGTAGTATTCTACTTTTTACAGATGAAGAAGAAACCTGGACAGAATAAATTTAAATTACTTAAATCTATATGCTTGTGATCAAACCTTAAGCCCACATTGCCTGATATGGCAGAGCAATTAACTAGCTAATATAATAGAGATACTGATAGCTAAAAAGTGACTAATCAAGAAATGAAATTTTAAATGAGAAGAGTTAAATGATTAATCATTTTAAATCTGCAAATCCTTCTGAGTAAAGCTAATGCTGCGTTGATCTTTTAGATTTAAAAATCACTTAATTTCTTTCTCAATTTCTTTTTCACTTTCTCTTCCATCCCCAAACCCGTTTTCTTTGCCTTCTGTACTGGTTTTGTCTCTTTCGAAGATGCTCTAGTGGATTTGATCGTCATCGGCAAGACTGGGTAGACGGTGGCTGCCCCGAAGAGGTACGAATCTGCTTTTCAGCCTAGATCTGTCCTCTAGGGTGCTGTTTATATTACAGTGATGCTTTTTATTACATTCCCCAGATTATTAAACAAGGTCTGTCAGGGGCCCAATGTTTGCTACAATTTTCCATGCATGCTAGTTAAAAATTGAGAGTACGTTTTATTTTTTTAAATAATGGGTTTAGCAATGATAAATTAGTCATTGTTGAGTATAAAATAGGCATGATGTGAATGTTTTATCTTCAAGAGAAATATAGCATATCCAGATATTAACACAGTGGGAAAGACTGAGGCAATTATCAGAAGTGACACTGCCAGTAAGTGGGAAAGGTACTCCCATCACCTGTACTCAGGGGCCCAGGTTTGCAACATCACAGCAATTGCAGCATTTCATGTAGGGCCGTAGCTAGGTGGGAATGGGCCCGGCCTCTGGTGCAGAAGATGGTATGGGCCCCCTTCTGGGGCACTCCAGTCCAGTGTGCGTATGCATTCTACATGCATGTGGGCCCTGGCGCAGCTGCACCTGTTATAGCTATGCTCCTGATTTCCTGCAGTTTCAACCAGTCTTCGTGGTGATTGGCTGAAACCATGGTAACAATATGGCTGGGATGTGCAGTTGCAGGCCTGTGCACATTTCTACTGCTGAAGGAGCTACCATGGCCTGAGTTCTGGCCTGAGGTCATGATCACAGCTCGTGGGGAGCCCAGGCCAGACCTGCTGAGGGGACTGATTGGGGACTGTGAAGGCACCACATTAATTCACTTCTTAGAGCTTTAGAGACTGTTGATTTTATTTTTATTTGGGGGAGAGCTGAGCTCTTGTGAAGGCTGGGAGGTTTGTTTGGGGAGAAGGGGGGGGTTATTTCACTTTCTTTATGCTTGCTCTTGTGGTATGAGGGTTTTTGAGGGGGTGGGAGCTGTGTTTTCTGTTGTACAAGGATTTGTTTGAGCCTGTTTTTCTTCCTGCTAGAGGATGAGAAATGTTTTGTTTGAGGTGGGGCTATTTTTTCACTACTAGGATGTGTGGTGGGATTGGCTGGGGAGTGGCCTGAGTTTGCTTCTGGGGGGTTCCGCTGGGATGTTTGGGGCCTGTATGTCTTGGGCCTCCTTGTGCTAGTAAGTCAGTTTGTTTAAATGAATTTGCATAACTATGCAAATGAAGCAAAACTATGTACATTTATTAAGCTTGCTATGAACTTGAATAATTTGGCTTCCTGGTTGCAAAATTTTGGATTTTTTGGTGAAGTGAATATAGGCCTATACTATCACTCACAACTTTCAAAAGTGACCTGGTGTGGGATAACTGAAGTTCATGTCACCCAGTGAGATGTCAATGCAACAGGAACATGATGTATGTTGTCAGATGATATCTTTTCAGTTCACAGAAACAAGAGGAGATCTTCAGCAGAGGACTGTGGGATGACTAGCAGAGACTAGATGAATGGGATTTTTTTTCCACACTGTGTGCAGTCCCGTGGTCCTCGCATACTGCGCCTACACAAGGTGCACTGAAAGGCGCATGTGTGCACGCGCCCCGCCAGCAAAGCAAGCCGCATGGGGCAATGACACACCTCATCCAATGCGACCCACTGAGCCCACACACCCTGCAGCCCAGGAGATGGAGCAGGAACCGTGCCTGCTGCATCCCCCTGGCTACAGGGGGTGTGGGCGCAGGGGGCACAGCAGTGGAGGTCATGCCGTTGCCTTGCGCTGCTATCTGTGCGCATGGGGTGCATGTGCATCTGAGCATCCGCCACTCAGGTCTCCACTGCGCTTGCCGCCAGCATAAGCTGGCAGCATGATTGCAACCACAGTATTTTTTGTTTTCTCTCTCTCTCACACACACACACACACACACACACACACACACACACACACACACACACACACACACACACACACACGTTATATATATTTGGGTGGTATGTTCTTGAACTTTAGAAAATGTTCTGCAGAACCGAACAAATTAAAATGCTGTGGTCTTCATTTTCAGCTACAATAGCAATAAGATAGTAGCATACTGTCTATGAATTAACAATTAAAACTTGGGAAGCATGTGAATTTGACATTCACAGATTTTTGTTAACAGTTTCTGTGTTATAAACATTGTGGCCAAATTATGGATCACTGTATAAAACCCCATACAGAAAATTCTAGCTTTAAAAAAATTGATTTAAAGTTTTCATTTTCTTTTTTTCTGTCCATGATCCAGATGTCTGTAGTTCCATGACAAATGGTATGCATTGAAAACCTATTTTGTCTTTGTGTTTTTCCTCAATAGTCTAAAGATAAGATTTGCGAGAAGAATGCAGACACAACAGAGATGCCTCCTCATACCACCACTCACATGCAGCCAACTACTGTAAGGTTCAGAGTTTTAACCACAACTAAAGGAGTCACTACATCCAACCTACCAACCAGCCTGCCTACAGAAGGTGATTTACATTAGAATGAATTCATGTAAAATGCAAATTAAAATTAAAAACTTAATTAAAACAGTAAAAGGAATCATGGATTATATATGCATAATCATGCCATACATAATTGAGAACCTCATTGATCATTTAATTGATTCTTTTACAATTAGTACTTTTACCTTCAGAGTGTGTTCTGCTGCAATGGACGCAGACTGGCGAGGTCGATTGCAGCACGCTGTGTGAGCATTATCGCCTACTTTTTTGACTTCAGTTTTTTAATTCCTGCTATCCCTTAGATGAGATATCAAGCCTTTCTGCTTTTGGTGGATATTCAGATGGGTACTAAAGCTGCCTAAAATAATCAAGTAGCAACTCTAATGTGTAATAGCATCTTTTCCCTTCGGAGAATTATATATTAATATCTGCTGTGTTCTCACCTGTTTAAAGTGTGGCCAGAATTTTTAAATGGATTCTTGCAGAAGCATTTTTAGCCACTAAAAAAATCCAAAGGTTAAGCTTAAAACAGAAGATGTTAGACAGTGGAAATCCCCTGATAAAAAGGGACTGACTTGCCATGCAGCAACACAGCAAGCAAACTTTAGGAGCTGTCACTGCAGGCTTTTGAGCTTTAGTTCTCTGTTCTTGTCTGCTAATAATGCTTCTGGTTTTTGGCTCTTCAAATCCACATGTAATAGAAGAAATCTCGAATATCTAGACAGTTTGAAAATTTTATGCTGCCGCTGGTTTTTCAAGAATGAGTTGATAAATAATTGTTTTATTTTACTGCCAAATACCAACTAAGTCCTGAGGTTCTTGTGATATACACAGCCAGAAAATTATTGCTTACAAAATAAATGCAAAGACATTGCAATGGTGAAGGTTCTTTTATATACCATGAGCCAGATTTTGTTATTCTTTCCCACACTATATAGTTTCTTACTCCTCTAATTGTTCTGTTGTTTCTCAGTATCATGAACCCCATTCAGACACCTTTGGGTAATTTCAGACGTGACGATACCACGGTCAACCACAGTGAACCACGGTCTATCCTGCGGTGCAGTCAAAGAGCCATGAACATCTGATTAGCGGCATCCAGATGTTCACCACGGTCAACTACCCTCAGGGGCCAAAGCCAACCACGCTTCTGGAGGTCGGGACAAGGACCATCCCTGGAAGCGTGGTGACTGCGATTCCCACTGGGAAACCGCCAAAAGTAACGACTGAACGCCAACCACCAGTCAGAATCAGAATGAATGATCCCCAGCCGTGACGAGAGCATGCAGTGTCGCTGCCAGGCAACGCGCAACACACAGACCGAGGAGGGAGATTTAAAGGGCACACAGCAGCAGGGGAACGTGGCGGGACAGAGAAGAATGGAAGGGAGAGGAGTGTGGAGGGCGAGCGAGGCAGGGGGAAGGAGGGGGCAGGGGAGGGAGCGGTAGGGCAAACCAGGGAGCAGGAAGGGGGGGAAGGGGTAGGGGGTAG
>QEPC01001706.1:721285-751111 GCA_003113815.1 Sphenodon punctatus | reverse complement strand
TGGGGGGTGTCCCCCCTTCCACCCGCGCAGCCTGGACTCGGGGAGGGTTTGTTTTTTTTAACTTTTTTGGTGGGGCTTTAAGTTTTTACATTGCAGCCATTTTTAAATGGCTGCAATGTAAAAAAATCCGGTACCCGGAATCCGGTAACCAGACCGGATTTACCGGGTCGAATCCAATAATGCCGGTACGCCCAGTACCGGCATTATCGGATTCCGGATTTACCGATTTTCCCGCCCCTACTGACCACGTTTTGTCATCGGCGTAATGTCTGTTGCGCTGCCCCCGGCCATGGTCCATCCATCCATTTCCTTGCCATGGTCCTGCTCCCATCACATCTGTTTGGGGCTTTCCTGGACCACAGGAGAGGGTTAGCCAGCTTGCCACGGTTGGGAATCCACTGTGGTGACCCGGGAGCGCGTAACATTTGAAATTACCCTTTGACATCATTGGAAATACTCATATGGATTTTGGAGCTGGTCTTTCTAGTGGAATCAGATATTGACCACTGTAAAACTATTCAAATGTAAACCTTTATGGATTCAGGACCAAATATTATTCTGAGTTGTAAATCTGTCAGAAAGTACAAAATCACCTAATGAAGACAGATATGATATAATACTGCAAAGTTTTGTGATCTAATCGCTTTGAATTTCTTTTCTAGATGATACCAAGATAGCTCTGCACCTAAAAGATAATGGAGGTAAGAGCTGATATTTCTCAGAGTGTAAACAATGTCAATAGGTTACTTAACTACATCCTGCTGAACTAAATTAATCTCAATCAGAGTGCAGAAATATCTTGTACCAGGCCCCATGGGACTTCAATTATCCACACATCTATGGCACAGCACCAGGGCAAACAGACTAAGCAACTACTTAGCAAATTAAATGTTTACAATACTCTGTATAGCTCATTACTGTCACAGTCAGTAAAAATAACATTGGCATCTACAAAGTTAACAGCAAAAGGTGAAAACCTTGGAAAGGTTAAGGGAAGAATGAGGAGAGAGTAATGCTGATGTTTAAAAATAATACATATTCTTCTGGTATACATTTTATGGTGTGATAATGTGTACGGCTGTCCTTGTATGATGGTTTTCTATGAATGCAGAAATATATTGCATATGCGTTTCTATAATCACATGCTCTCCATTGATACCGGTTACTATTTCCCTCCATTCAACAGAATGCTTAAACACGACCAGTATCAATGGGGCCAATCCCATAACCTGTGCCTCTGCAGCCATGCGGTTTGCATGGCCACCATAGGCCCCGTGCCAGTGGTGTGCACAGTTTGTGTGCACATCTGTGTGTGTGCGCTGTGGTGGGGCTCCGTGGGGCATCAGATCATCCCCACTGTCTACCTTACTACTTAAGTTTAATTTCTCATGATTTATTTTACTAGTGATACCCTTGGGTTGGTTGATTATTTATTTTCCTTTTTTTAATTCCCCCCCCAGCTAAACACCACACTGTCCTCCTTTTGGATATGAAACTACATAGCATATCTTTTTTACAGCCTATCACCATCATAGGCTGCTATATTCCCTTTTTTTGTTGTTATTATTTAGAACACTGCTGAGAACTCTGAATTAGGGGGCTGGGCACACTGCTTTTATCCACTTTATTTAGGGGGATACTATAAAGATTTATCAGCACCTGATTTTATCTGCTCTTTCCCTTCTTTAGTTTTTGCAGTGCTATGGTTCTTGGTCAAAACAAATTCTTCCATTCTCTTTTTGTTACAACAGTCAATAGGTCAACCCCTAATTACTTTCTTCTCATTCCCCTCTGCAGAGTTAGTTAGCACATTCACAGCTAGTGCGTGCCACACACAACATTGGTCTCTCAACTCTTGTTATCACAAGTGTAGTGACTCCAGAGAACTCTCTCTCCACCATGGAGGGACAAAGGGTTAAATAGCTCTTTTCTCATCCCCTGATTTTCCCAGTTGGAAACTTTCAGGGAATTGTCAGCAGGAAGAGCCAGAATAATAATCAGACTGTAGATAGACAGTGAGGAAGGAATGCTGTGGGGACTAGAGGACTGATAAAATCTCTCCTACAGAAGATCTCTCCCTGGATTAGAAATCACTTTCCTTACTTTAACCCTACTTCTTTATAGAGTTACACAACTCTTCATTATCCTCATCCTAACCCCCTTCACATATAAACATAGAGGAAGTTAAAGTGTTAGGAGGTGCTTATGCCAAAAACTACTGCTTGTGAGAGCAGGACCTCTTAGTGATCTGACCTCTGAATGATGCTGCCCAGCCTACAAGGACAGTGTAAAAGAATTGTTAAAAAATGACTGGTGTTTTGTTTTTTTTACAAAATGCAGGTTTTTCCCATTTGGGGCAACAACCCAATACCATTTATTTATTAGTAGTGGTGTACATTGATATAAATTGGTATAATTTGTATTATATACAAATATAATTGATATAAATTGGTATTGATATAAACCATTTGTTTATTTATTGGGTGCTTGTCGCCTTTCCCTAAAGTATGTGAAGGAAATTCGTTTCCACACATAAAACTACTTGATTTCAAAAGTAGAAACCAGCAACTGACCTGATTATAGATTCACTTTCCTTGGGCTATTTCTTTATACTTGAAATAAAAAGAGAAGAAGAAGAAATGGGCTTCAAAGCAGCATGGATGCAAAGTCACTCAATAGGATTTCTCATTTTCATACTAAAACAAGCTTTTAATCGGGGAAAGTTGTTCTTGATGAATCTTCAATTATGCATTGAGTTTTATGATAGCCATTAGATTAGGCTATCATAAAACCTTCATAGCTGCAGGCCTGTTCTTTGATTCACAGTGATTTGCCAGTCTTTCAGAAAGAGTAGATGATTCCAAGCCCGACAAATACAGAGCTCTAACCTTTTCAGTATAGATCCTGAAAAACTCTAATCAAAGGGAACTCTTTATAATGGAAAAGTAATCTGGATCTGATCAGTGAGGGGCTATAGTTAGATGTGTCCTTGGAAGAGATCAGTCAATAGGTGGTTGGTTACAACAAACAAAGTTTATATAAATTCTGCATTTGCCCTCTGGATGAAACCCAATATTATCAAGCAGTAACTACATTAAATTTTTAAATCACACTGCAGCTTTAGGTCAAACTGATCTGACCTTTTCATTATGAGGAAATCACCTATAATTTAGTGTGTTAAACATCTTCCCATAGCTTTGGCATGGAATATTTTCCAATCCAAGCTTTTGTCTGTTTCATTGCATTTTTTCTCCATTGCTTTCAATTTACCCTGATGTGTGGGGATTTTTCAAGTACAATCAGCCTAGCAATCTCCACGTTCATGTCCTAATGCTCAGCATTAGTAATACTTTAATGCCATATAAAATATGTCTTCTAGGACCATAGAATCAATTAAGTAGGACTAGACAGTGCTCTCTCTTCAAAATTCATCATTATGAATTGTTTAACGCATGTAGTCTATCCAGGAGTAACTGAAATGTTAACTCTTAATTATCTTTACAAAGTTTTCAAGCTCAAACAAGCTGGGTTTTTAAAGATAAGGGAAAGTTAAATTCCAAGTATAATCGCATTGCTGTATATTGCATGTCTGAAAAATCCTTAAATCCAGCAACAGTTTATGTAGTTGTTTTTCTTCATATGTACAGAAGCTATCTTATGTTACTTAAAAGGCAGTTGCCTAATTTTTCATAAAATAAGGTGGTAATTGGAAGTAATGATACAGAATTGTACTGCTCATGCTGAAAATGCTTGACTGGGTAATGAGTTGCTCATTTGAGAAAAGCAGAGAAAAGGAATTTAAGTAGTTTGGTTCATTTTCTAGTTAATTTTTTTTATGATTGAGTGAACCCCAGTTTCTCATTTAAGTAATTCAACCTGAATTCTAATTTAGAGGGCGAAGCAGCAAATCATTAAACCAGACTTCTCTTTCAAACTTTTTGTTTTTATTATTAGCATAACTAATATAATGCATATACTTTAAAATCAGTGATCATTCTTGACATTAACTAGAGCTGAAATGAATCGACTGTTCCTGAATTGATGGGAATTGTTGTCATTTTAATAGTAGACTAAATTCGATTTATTGCCCAACTTATCCCCAAAAGGGCTCAGGGCAGCTTACAACATTTTAAAAACACAACATCAATACAAAAATACATATAAAATACATTCCCCACCTCCCAGTTCCTCACCAAATGATTCCTCCCTCTCCCATTTTTCCAACTCTCACTTGGAAGAAATTTCCACCCCCATCCTAGCTCCCCGTCCCCGCGAGGGCCCATGGCTAAACTAAGGAGCTACTTAATCTTAACACGCCCCCACTCACTCCCTCATCTCTCCCCCAAGGGAGTCTACCTAAACTACCCCAGTCACATGGGGATCAGGGGCAATAAACAGATTGATGCAGCTGTTCGGTCAGCTGACTTCCCGACTCATGACCTTGCAACAGTTCTTACGTCCTGCATCATGATGTACTAACAGTCCATTTGGGATGAGTGTTAGACAGCTAAGCTGCATGACATGAAGGCTGTGATCCAGCTTATAGTCAAAACCATCAGGAAGTAGTCCTGGCCAGGTTGCATCTCAGCTATGGGTTGCCATGGCACCTGTTTGAGAGGGAGGCTGTGCCTCTGTGTGGCCCCTGCAATGTGCCCTTAATGGTCTTTCAGGGCAACAAGACTGATTTTACTGCGCCTTTTAATTTTTAAAAGGCTATTGGATGTTTCCACAGTTTTTAACTTCCTTTGGGAGGGGTGTCTAGTTTTGATGTGTTTTTATCCTTGTCATTGACTTTACCTCACCATGTGTTTGATGCAATATTTCCTGATGGCTGTTGTACCATTAACCCCCAATCACCCACCATTAGGGTTACCATACTTCCCCTTTAAAAGAGGACGCTTATGAAAAATACATAGTGCAGGGCTACATTGGTTCCAGTGCAGAGCTGTAGTGGTTCCAGTGCAGTCCTGCAACATGTATATGTGTCCTCTTTTAAAGGGGAGGTATGGTATCCCATCCCTACCCACCCACCATACACCCATCCCTCCCAGTCTCCCATAGGATCTGAACAAATCATCACCAATGTACATTTCTTTCTCACTGGCAAAGCAGTAAATTGTTTGTTTTTGTCTAAACTGATATTTGTTGTTGTAGCCTGCTTCTGCTCTAACATTAACTTAATAAATTGATTAGTCACACAGAAAAGGTTCTTAATCAGTTACCATCATAGGTGTACTTTTTGTTGCAAAATCCAAAAATGTCTACAAAACATAAAATTTGTCAGATCCTGTTATAGGGTTATCAGTTATTTTTGCAATTGCTATGACTTGCCATGTAGTGAGTTTCTGGAACACTATAGTACTGTGCTCCCTCCGCCCCGCCCCTGAGAGAAGACAGGCCGCTCAGCTGCAGCTACTGAACAGTCATAAGAGCAGCCCCACATAGAGCGCATTGCAATAGTCTAGCTTTGAAGTTATGAACGCATGGATGACGGCGGCCAAGTCAGAATCTGATCAGAAATGTTTGCAGCCTTCTCACCATATATAATTAGTGAAAAGTGCTCCTGACCACTGCCACAACCTGGCAGTTCAGGTGCAACAATCGATCCAAGAGTATCCCATGGCTGCAAACCTGAGTGGCCAAATGGGGCTGGACCCCATCAATAACAAGGGTCCCTATATCTCCAAGGTCACAAGGCTGGCCAATCATCATCACTTCTGTCTTATCTGGATTCTGCTTCAATCAGCTCACCTGCTTCCAGTCCCCAGCAGCAACCAGACACTGCGTAAGCACCAAAACTGTAGAACCTGGGTCAGATGAAAAAGAGAGAGAGCATTGAGTATCATCCACAAACTGATGGCACTTCACTCCAAATCTCCATACAACCTCACCCAGGGGACTCAGCTACACATTAAACAGGACTGGGAATAAGATGTAACCCTGCGGAACCCCACAAACAAGGTCCTGAAGGGACAGTGAGCCCCCGCCCATCACCACCCTCTAGGTTCTCCCAGACATGAATGAGCAGACCCAATCAAAAGCAGTCCTATGAACCCCTGCCAGGTCCCCCAGCCATGCCAACAACACCCCATGATCAACTGTATCAAAAGCTGCCAAAAGGTTTTTTTTTAAAAAGGTTTAAAAACATGGTACAGTTGCCCCTGTCAGATTTCCAAGTGGATATCATCATCTAAAGCCACAAGTGCAGTCTCAGTGCCATGCCCAGGACAAAATCCTAACTGATATGGATCCAGGATTGAGATTCACCTGAAGCTGCAAGGCGACCACCTGTTCAACAGCTTTCCCTAAAAAGACACAGGGCTATGGCTGGCAGGGGAGTCAATGTCAAGAGATGGTTTCTGCTGTTCAGTATTAAACAACTGATTTTAGATTACAGTGGATAGATGTTCAGTACCAACAGTGGGTGAGTAGCCTGTCATGCAGTGTTTAGTACTAACAGCCCATTGTGGGGGTCCATTAGCTTTTACCAGTGAGAGATAATGCTATGGGGTCCACCTGCAGAAATCCCAGGCCTAGCCATCCCTATCTCGTCCCTCAGAAGGAACAACTAATTCCAGACAACAATTTTGGACACTTTGGGAGATGATAAATGAAACATTAGTCACCCACATGTGTGTGGCTGTTGGTCCATTTATTAGGTGGACATGGAGCGGGAACACATTTTCCCAGTCCGTCTCCTCCATACGGCATCCTCTTCAACATTGAGGAGGATGCTGTGCGGACTAAGGCATGAACGCGGACCAACACGTGTTCATGCCGTCTAATAGGGTATCTGCAGCAGGTGAGCGAAGGATCCACTTGCTGGCTGCAATTCCACCCCCTCCCTGTTTCCTTTCTGCCGGGACTCCCAATTCCCAGTGAGAAGGAGAGGAGCAGGTGGATCGCAGCCAGCAAGCGGAGCCTCTGCCACTGGCTGTGAACCCTGTTCATTTCCTTTCTAGGTGAGAAGGAAACAAGGTGTGAGGAATAGGGGGGTTTAAGGAAGGGGAAAGGTGGGGCCTCTGCGGGCAGTAGACACTTGCCTGAAAAATATTCCTCAGGATCGTAAATGGCTTCTGGGAGATGTCTGCCCAGCCTAGATCATCATTGGGAGGCGAAGTGCAACACCAGACCCCGCAAGGGGTTGTGCCCACACACGAGGCCCTACTACACACCTGATCACCTTTCACACCGGAACCAGGACCACGGGGCTGTGGATGGAGAAGATGTGGGGAACGGGGTGCACACGTGATACCCAGGGAGAACAGGAAGGGGGGATAGGGTACACACATGCAGGGGGCACACAGGGAGGTAGCAAGTGTAGGGGTATCACAAGTCAAGGACAAGTAGTTATGCTTACATGCCGCCTGTTCTACAATTACTTGTACTCACATTCTCTCTCGCTCTCACTCGCACTCTCCCTTGCACGCTCACTCGATCACAGGTCCACAAGCAAGGAAATCCAGGGGCCAGTATCTCAGGCACAGGCACTGATCACCGGCACTGCAAGGAGGTCAGAGTCCTCCTTTTATCCCTCTGGTGCTGCAGAGCATGCTGGCGCAGGCGCTCTGAACGCCACGGCAATGCTGGAGGGGGCGTGTCCACAGCGGCCGGGTCAGGAGCGTCTGGGTGGAGCAACACATCCTCAGCAGCGTCACTGAGCTCTGACGCCACTTGTGTTGCCAGCAGCGAAGGTGCGTCTGGTGCGGTTTCTGGGGGCTTGGGGGCTGCGGTAGCAGGTGTAGGGGTATCACAAATCAGGGTCAAGTAGTTATGTCTACACACCATCTGCTCTACAATTACTCATACTCATATTCTCTCTCCCTCTCACTCGCACTTGCCCTTGCACGCTCACTCGATCACAGGTTCACAAGCAAGGAAATCCAGGGGCCAGTATCTCAGGCATAGGCACTGATCACCGGCACTGCAAGGAGGTCAGAGCCCTCCTTTTATCCTTCCTGACGCTGCAGAGCATGCTGGCACAGGCGCTCTGAATGCTGCGGCAGTGCTGGAGGGGGTGTGTCCACAGTGGCCGGGTCAGGAGTGCCTGGGCGGAGCAACGCGTCCTCAGCGGCGGCGCTGAGCTCNTCCTCAGCAGCAGCGCTGAGCTCTGCCGCCGCTTGTGCGGACAACAACGAAGGTGCGTCTGGTGTGGTTTCTGGGGGTTTGGGGACTGTGGGAGCCGTTATTGGCTGTACTGGGGGGGGCGCCGTGGTTAAGTCTCTTGGGGACCGGCCAGGCACGGGAGTGCCACCGGGCCCCTAGGCGGACCCTCCCCCATCTCCTCAGGTCCCGCGGAGCCAGCCTGACAGTACCCCCTCTCCAGGGGCGTTGCATTGTAAGGGGAGCGGGTTGCAGAGGGTGGCGATAGTGAAAACGTCATATTAGTCTTGGAGCATGAACATCGGATGCCCTTTCCCGCGATCTGTCCGATGGCCCATATCCTTTCCAGTCAATAAGATAGTACAGTTGGCTTCTGCAAAAGCGGAAATCAAGAATTTCATGTACTTCGTACTCAGAGTCCATGGTTATCGGGGGTGGGTGGGTCGTGGTCTTGGTTTGCAGTAGCTGGGGTTGCGATTGCAGGTTTCAAAAAGGAGATGTGAAAGGACGGATGGCTATGGTAGTGTGAGGGCAGTTCCACGGTATACACAATGTTGTTGATTTTCTGTTTGATGAGGAACGGACCTATGTAATGATAATCGGGTTTGGAGGAGGGTCGGTTGGAGGGGTAGTGTTGTTGATCGATCCATACCAACGTCCCGGAAGTGTAGTTAGGGGCGGGCTGCCAATTGCAATCTCCGTATTGCTTGTACCATTGTCTTGCTAGGTTAAGCATTGTTTTGGCGTGGGCATGGGCTTGTTGTATGTGCGTAACTAGAGCACCTGCTGCCAGAACGGTGAGCGGTTCAAGATCCAGGATACATATACGTGGGTGGTACCCATAAGTGACAAAGAATGGTGAAGATCCAATGGAGGCATTTAAGGTATTATACACAAATTGCGCTAGGGGACCCACAAAGGACCCACAGCTCATACCAGTCATCCTGTTGGTAATCCACATAGCACCTAAGGTATTGTTCCAAAGTTTAGTTAGTTCGCTCCACCTGTCCATTTGCTTGCGGATGGTACGCAGTGGTCAAGCTCCATTTAATCTGAAGGGCCGACAACAAGGCTTTCCATAGACGGGAAGTAAATCGTGTTCCCCTTTCTGAGACAGTCTCCAAGGGTATTCCATGTAGTTTGACTACCTGTTGTTACAATAGGTGTGCAGTTTGGCTTGCTGAGGGTAGTCCTTGGCAAGCAGCAAAATGAGCAAGCTTTGTAAAATAATCCACTATCACAAGGATGGAAGTATACTGACCTGAAGAGGAGAAGTCCACAATGAAGTCCATACCAATCCCTTGCCATGGACCCTGTGACAACGGGGCGAGATGTAGGAGTCCCTGGGGTTGCTGACGAGCGACCTTGATCCAAGTGCATGTACTGCATGCTTGCACGTACTGTTTAATGTCATCTGCCATGCCTGGCCACCAATAGTGTCGTTGCAGAAGATCGTAGGTATGTTTGACTCCTGAATGTCTGTCCAAAGGAACATCATGATGGCTCCATAGCACCCGACGTCAAGCCTTCTTGGGTACTACTGTTTTTCCCTTGTGGTGACATATTCCCTGGTGTTGACAATTAAGTGTTCGCAATAAGGTGCAGTCATGATTAGACAGGCATTGCAGATGGTTGCGGGATAGGATGGTAGCAGCGAAAGTTTTTATCTCGAGGAGATCTCCTCGATTGTCTGGTGGTTCCCCAACTTCGGTACAGCGCAATAGTGCGTCAGCAAGAATGTTTTGTGGACTTGGCCGATATTGTATGGTGAATGTAAAACATGCAAAAAACAAGGCCCAGCGCCCGTGTCTAGAGTTTGTTATTCGAGCTGTCTGCAAATAGGTCATATTTTTGTGATCCATGATTATGGTGACAGGGTACTTGGCCCTGTCCAGATAGTGATGCCAGGCCTCAAAGGCTGCCTTGATGGCCAACAAGTACCAGTCCAAGATGGTGTAATTTTTTTCCGCACTGGATAGTTGTCCGGAATAAAATGTGCAGGGCGCAGTTTATTTTCGTCCGGACCAGGTTGTAACAGTACGGCCCCTAAGGCCTCATTAGAGGTGTCTGTTTCCACTGTAAATGACTTCTCAAAATCTGGATGTTGTAGAATGGGGGCCCTCATGAACGCTGCTTTTAAGGCAAGGAAAGAGTGCTGCTGTTGCTCGGTCCACTTATATGGAGCTCCTTTACACAAGAGCTTGGTCAAGGATTGTGTAAGCCTAGTGTAATTAGGATTATACTGGCGATAGTAATTAGCGGTACCAAGGAAACGTTATAGGGCTTTTACCAAAGGGGGGCCAATCCAGGCTAGAATGACCTCTAAACCTTCTTCATATCAATTTCTACTCCACTGGGCGAGATGGCAAACCCCAAGAACTCTATTGTGTCCACATGAAAGGCACATTTTGTCAATTTACAGAATAATTGGTGGTGGTGTAATTTTTGCAATACTGTGGTCACGTCTTTTACATACTCTGTTTCTGTAGAAGAATATATTAGGATGTTGTCTAAGTAATCTCTCACATAAACTTCCAGGATGTCCTGGAACACATCATTAATAAAATGCTGGTAGGTTGCTGGAGCATTGTCAAGGCCAAACGGCATTACCAGGTACTCAAAATGACCATACCCAGTTTGAAATGCTGTCTTCCATTCATCCCCTTGGCGTATTCGGATCAAATTGTAGGCTCCTCGTAGATCTAGTTTTGTGAAGAGCTGTGCTCCCTGTAACCGGTTCAGTAGTTCTGGAATTAGTGAGAGTGGATATCAATTCTTAATTGTTACCGCATTCAGGCCCCTGTAATCGATACATGGTCACAACCCTCCCTCCCCCCCCATCCTTTTTAAGGACGAAAAACAAGGGAGCCCCTGTGAGGGAGGAGGAGTGGCGAATAAACCCTATCCGAAGGTTGTCATCAGTATATTCCTTCAAGTTGTTCAATTCTGGTCCAGAAAGAGTGTAGATACGCCCATAAGGGGGTTCCCCTACAGGGGGTTCCCCTCCAGGGAGCAAGTCAATAGGACAGTCATTCGGCCTGTGGTAATACCACTGTCTCTTTTTCATCAAAAACATCAATGTAATCTCTATATTGCAGGGCACATGAATCTCTGTAACAGCAGTTACTGTGGTCATTAGTTGTTTTTGCTGGCCTGGAATCCCCAGGCAGCCCGGCTTGTCCAAGGGAAGGGTAATGGTCCGATTGCTCCAGTTGGTAGCAGGATTGGCTTGTTGCAGCCTAATACCAGAGGAAATATGGGGGTACACACCACGTCAAACTGTAATGGCATTGTATGTCCCTGAATCATCACGGGCAAGGTCTGTGACTGCATAGTGTTAGGCCCTGATACCAACGGGGAGTCGTTTATAGAGTGCACCATCTCGGCTGGGACTCAGTGGGTATATGGAACCCCATAGCGCTGGAGGAAACCCTTGTCCATAAAGTTCCCAGAGGCCCCTGAGTCTATTAATGCCCATGCTATAAGACTTGGTGTAGGCCCTAGGCCTAGTAAGAGAGGGAGCTGCACATGCTTCGCTACCGTGGGCATGGTGAAGAGAACGACAGGGGCAGATGTAAGGGGAGACACAGGCCTTACCGGGAAGCCCCCTATACATCCCGGGGCTTGAGGTTTCCTGCCTCCCTTCGGGCCTTGGGACGTGATGGACAGTTTTGCGCAAAGTGCTTTGGTTCTCTACAGTAGAAGCACAGACAAGACGTTCAGCATTGTTCCTTTTCTGCTGTGGTCAGTGGTCCCCTGGAAGCTCCCAACTGCATTGTATCCACGTCGTCTCCATTGTAGGTTTCCATCTTAGGTGGTAGGTTCTCCAAGGTTCTGGGTAACGCAGGCAGGAAGAACTCTTGCCATCGCTCGCGTTTTTGTTCGGTCCGCCTCTCATCAATCTGCAAGGCGAGAGTCGCTAGTTCTCCCCAAGTGGAGGGCAATGTGGTATACGCCAATTGGTCTTTCAACTCCTCATTTAGCCCTCTCCAAAACATGGCCCTCAGAACATTATATGGCCAATTTAAATCAACCGCCAGTTGTTGGAATTTGGTGACTTATTCCAATAAAGGCCCTTTTCCCTGTTTCAGTCCCATAATCACGTTTTCCGCATCTTTTACTCGATGCGGGTAGTCAAAAAGAAACTTGAATTCACGTATAAACTCATCATAATTATTTAGAAGGGGACTCTTGCTAGTGAGGAGTGGTGTTGCCCAAGACAGGGCTAGTCCATCTAGGAGACCAATAATAAATGCTACTTTCAAGTCAACTGTTCCATATGTTTTGGCTTGTATTTTAAAAGTTAATTCACAGAGCACAAGGCAGCTCTGGAATTGGCGTCGATCCCCTGTGAACTTGGTTATGGTGGGGCCCTTGGGTTCTCGGGGAACAGGGTTTCCTGCTGCCGGGGGGACCTCCAGAGCAGGGACAGGGGGAGAACCCTCTCTCTTGCCCTGTTGTTCTTTTAAGTGCTTCACTTCTAGGGCCATGGACTGTACAGATCTTGCCAGATCCCTTACCTCTGCCAACATTTGTTCCATGTGGTCC
Organism: Sphenodon punctatus; assembly: GCA_003113815.1. Taxonomy (NCBI): domain Eukaryota; kingdom Metazoa; phylum Chordata; class Lepidosauria; order Sphenodontia; family Sphenodontidae; genus Sphenodon; species Sphenodon punctatus. The sequence continues at coordinate 738,460 of QEPC01001706.1, read as the reverse complement.
CCCTTACATTATATATGTTGGTGATACTGTGAGGAATAGGGGGTTTAAGGAAGGGGAAAGGTGGGGCCTCTGTGGGCAGTAGACACTTGCCTGAAAAATATCCCTCAGGATGGCAAATGGCTTCTGGGAGATGTCTCCCCAGCCTAGATCATCATCAGGAGGCGAAGTGCAACACCAGACCCTGCGTCCACACACGAGGCCCTACTACAACCTTTCACACCAGAACCAGGACCAAGGGGCTGTGGACGGAGAAGATGTGGGGAACAGAGTGCACACATGATACCGAGGGAGAACAGGAAGGGGGGATAGGGTACACACATGCAGGGGGCACCTAGGGCACATAGGGGGGTAGCAGGTGTAGGGATATCACAAGTCAGGGTCAAGTAGTTATGTCTACACACCATCTGCTCTACAATTACTCATACTCACATTGTCTCTCGCTCTCACTCGCACTCTCCCTTGCACGCTCACTCGATCACAGGTCCACAAGCAAGGAAATCCAGGGGCCAGTATCTCAGGCATAGGCACTGATCACCGGCACTGCAAGGAGGTCAGAGCCCTCCTTTTATCCCTCCTGGTGCTGCAGAGCATGCTGGCACAGGCGCTCTGAACGCTGTTGCAGTGCTGGAGGGGGCGTGTCCACAGTGACCGGGTCAGGAGCGTCTGGGCGGAGCAATTCTTCCTCAGCAGCAGCGCTGAGCTCTGCCGCCGCTTGTGCTGACAACAACGAAGGTGCGTCTGGTGTGGTTTCTGGGGGTTTGGGGACTGTGGGAGCCATTATTGGCTGTGCTGGGGGGCGCCATAGTTAAGTCTCTTGGAGACCAGCCAGGCACAGAAGTGCCGCCGGGCCCCTAGGCGAACCCTCCCCCATCTCTTCAGGCCTCGCGGAGCCAGCCTGACACAAGGTCTCATGACCAGCACACAGAGCAGCTGGCAGGAGGGGGGACCTAATTGACAATAGCCCCATGTTCTAGATACAAGCGTCCTTTACACATCACTCACTCACATGTCCATGGCTGACAGCACCCAATAAATGAACATGTTGGTGAGTGTCAAGGACTCTCGTATCTAGAACATGGGGCTATTTTCGACTAGGTCCCCCCTAAGGGTTTTTTCAGATGCATCCAGAGTTCTGGGTCCTTTGTATGTATAGTTGCATCCCCACAAAACCTATTTGCAATCCCTCTGGGAATGTAGCCCCACAGTTTGAAAGCCTGTTTTGTAGCATCATGGAAAAATGCTAGATTCCCTGGGTACAGAATCAGAATCCACAGGACTTGGATTGCAATAAATGGGGCAGTTCTTATTATTACTTTAGACTACAGATTTTAGCAGGAGTTTTTGCATCAGTTTGTGCTAGGTTCACATCTGCAAGGTGGCCTGCTTATTCTTAAGAGCTAGAAAACATGAGGTTGTGGGGTTTTTTTTAACAACCAAGAGATAGACAAAGACCACACAAAACCTGTTCCCATCCCCATTGAACTTTCTCTACCCCCGTATTCTCCGAATCACCTTTTCTTTGTGTAAGTAATGGAATACAAAAGGTTTGCAGAACCTATGATGCTAGTTGGCAGCATTTGAACAATGTCCCCCTGGACCTTGGCAAATAGATATATGCCGGCAATCAGCAGAGATGTGATACCCTCAGGTTATCTAAACGTCTACATTCAAGCCAAGGAAAATCAGCACTCAGAAATTAGCAAGGACAGAAAAATGCTGATATCTTTATTTTATTATTTTTATTCTATTAAAACATTTGATATCCCACCTCTCCTGCCAAAGGCAGCTTGCGGCAGCTTACAATGGCCCTTTTTACACAGACACTATAACCGATAAAATGGGTGTTACATTTTATTATACATGGTACAGGGCAACACTGCAGCCCTGCAACATGGGCCCTTTTCACACGAGATGCCTCCACCACCCAGTTTCGCTGGGTGGAGATGGGTGGAGGCGTCTGAGTAAACACCGCGGGAGGTGAATGGGGTGCATTTTGCTGTGTGGAGATGGGTGGAGGCGTCTGTGTAAACACCACTTGCGGTGGGTGTAGGTGCATGCGTGCTCCCGCACAACACCCATCTCCACCCACGGAGCAACGGACTCCACTGCCGATTGCTCCATGGGTGGGTGGTGGGTGGAGATGGGTGTTGCGCGGGAGCACGCACGCATCTACACCCACCGCAAGTGGTGTTTACACAGATGCCTCACCCGTCTCTACCCAGCAAAACTGGGTGGAGGCATCTCGTGTGAAAAGGGCCCATGTTGCAGGGCTACAGTGTTGCCCTTGTACCATGTATAATAAGATGTAACACATTTTGTCGGTGTTAGAATGTCTGTGTAAAAAGGGCCAATATATAAAAATATAAAGATACACATATAAAAATAAAAAAACATAAACATAAAACAAATAAAAACGTGGGAGAAGAGGAAAAAAGGGGGGGGCAATCCCCCCCCCCTGGAAAAAGAGTAGGGAGGAAAAAATACCCCACCCTTACCACCCCCCATAAAAATAAAAACCCACCCTCACCCGTCTCCCTCACCAAAGGCCTGGCAGAATAGCCAGGTCTTGTACCCATTATTTGTGTGAAATCTATATACACACACATACACTCTGCCATATCTATCGTAAGCGAAATAGGTCTTTTACCCTAGATTGCAAGCCCTTGAGGGCAGGGACCTCTAATTAATTATTATTCAGGGCCAGATATACTGCTGGCACTATATAAATACTTGCTAATCCTACTTGACAACATACAGTGGTTTATGTCTGACCCTGGTGGTTTAGGTCTGATGCTGACTTATAGCACCAACGAAGGCCCATTCACTTCAAATAGACATATACAGGTGCTACACGCTAGTACCACCAGTAGCACCAAACAGACAAAGAATCACTCTCATAGCACTTTTCCTTTGATGAAACAAACTTTCAGTATTGTACAGTCATTCTTACATAATTTGCAATTCTTAATATCCTGTGCAATAGGGACAGCAGTTCATTATATTCCTATTAAGAGATAATGCAGTAGTAATTTTGCATGGTACTGCAAACTACTGAGGCTAAACAGTATTATTTTTTTAAAAGCAAAAATAATGACTTGTTGAACAGTAATCCAGGACAAAATCTTTTAACAAGACTGCAATTAACTCATGTCACCACTGTAACATTCATGCCATAGAAACTGGCTTTGTTTATTTTCAAGCATTTCTCAGTTTTTGTATCGTTCAGTTCTTGCTAATTACAAGGCTCTTTTGAATGCAGTGCTGTTTGTTTCAGCAAATGTTGAACTGTCCCCATTTTTCACCGAGGACTAGTTGAAATTCTCAGCTAAAAGAGAAAGTGCTGATCTCATTCATCCTGGGAAAATAGCATCACAGATTAATAATCTTTACTTTCAGGAAATTTAATCTAGTCGCATTGATAAATTGCTTTTACTTCAGTTTGTTTCATGGGGCTTTGTAGTGTGCTCAAAAGCTCATTGGTGTAAAGTGCTTGGGTTTTCTCCAGAATTTTTATATCACCCCCTTCTGCCACACACTGGATGCAGCCACATGAGCTGGGGTGGGCCCGATCCCATGCGTGCCCAGTGGTGGGCAAGCGCAGCCGCCACATTCTGGGCCGGATGAGAGAGCTGGCCACATGGTCCGCTCCCCTGCGGGGCAGGTCGCATAGCCGGCTATTCAAGGCTAGATGCCCGAACTGCTGCTGCGCTGCAGGATTGGAGGAGATCCTGGGAAGAGCACGCATCCTCTTCCCCACTGCCTAAAGGATGATTGCAGAAGAGGGGAGTCTGGGAATAAATTGTGCAATCTGTTCCTGCTGCCGCTGGGCAGCTGGGCGTGTGGGGAGAGGAGTTCCTTCTTCACTCCTAACAGATGATGAGGGGAGGGGGAACTGGCAGGAGTGCACATTCTACCCCTCCCCATCCAACAGCTGATTGGGGAGGAGGGCCTAGGAAGGAGGTGCACACTACTCCCAAGACCCCCTCCATCCTGATCCCCCCCATCTAAAAGCTGATCACAGGGAACAGGGGCCTGGGAAGGGGCCATGCAGTCCTCCCAGACCCCTCTCCCCCCAGTCCATCTGTCTAACAGATTGTGGGTGAGAGGGGCCTGGGAAGGGGCTGTGCATCTTTCCAGGTCCCCTCCCCCACAATCAGCACGGGAAAGAGTGCACACACTCTTCCCAGGCTCTCCTCCACCCCTGATTCACCCACCTAACAACTGATTGGCAGGGGGGTGGGGAAGACTGGGAGGACGGTGCCTGTAGCAAAGGGAAATAATGCCTTACTAATCTGCTGGGATTTTTTGAGGGTGTCAAGAAGCATGTAGATAAGGGTGAGCTAGTTAATGTAGTGTAACTGGATTTTCAAAAAGCGTTTGATAAGGTCCCTTATGGTAGACACTTGAGGAAACTAAATGGGATAACGCTACCCAAAGTGGGATAGTAACATTTCGTGTGGTTACTCTTTATAAAATTGTGTGTAGCATGAAGCAAATAAATAGGAAATTGTTATTTACCCTCTTAAATAGTGTACTAGAACTTGAGGATGCTCCATGAAACTAATGGCAACAGATCTAACAAAAATAAAAGGAAGTATTATTTCACTCAGTGCACAATTAACTTGTGAAATTTCCTGCTGGTGAATGTGATCAAGGCCAGTCACATAGATGGGTTTTAAAAAGTACTGGATAACTTCTTGAGGATAGGCCTATGAATGGCTGTTAGCCGGGTATGTTAGGGGATGTAACCTCTGACTGTCAGGAGCCGGGAGTGAACAGTCGGGAATGGATCACTCCATTATGACCTGTTGGTTTCTTCTCCAAAGTGACCAAGAATGGCCACTGTTGGAGACAGGAAGTTGGTCTCGATGGACCAGTGGTTTGACCCTGTATGGCACTTCATATGTTCTTATTAACATTCATGTGTATTACATGAATTAATTGCACAGGACCCTGCAATTAAGCCAATTGATATAACTTAACCACTATTTATCTGTATTGTTCTTCTATTTATATAGCCTTTTTGACCTCTTAATGAGTTTTTTTCTCAAATATGAATGAGTTTTTGTCATGACTACCTTGTGGGCAGAAAAGTATTATCTCCATTTGCATGGGGGAAACTGAGGCACAAGATGCCTGACTGATCTTTCATGGCAGTCACTGGAAACCTATTGACTTCAGTAGGAACTGGATCAGTCTCAGAAATTAAATGGCTTGCCCATGGTTACAAAGAAAATCTGTCGTCAACCCAGAAATTGAGCACAACCTTCCAAATCCTAGTCGGCAGTACTTTCACATCCTACCTCCTTTACATATATTGGGAAGCATATTGTTAAACCATTTTCCTAGCTATAAATGTAATAGCCCTTGTGCAGCCAAGCAAAGAACAGCAGTGCATAAAACTCAAAATTAGTAACAAACGCTAAGGGAATTGCTTCATTCACAAATGCAAGGAAATTACACTGCATTACAGTGAAAAAGCTGAGATGTGCAAAGCATTCCCACTCTGCAAGAGGTAACAAAAAATCCCTCTCTGCCAGTTGTTGGTATGAAGGGCTTATCTGCACACCATTTTAAGATACGGTAAAGTGTGTAATTTAATTTTTAACATAGGCTAGCCAGATGTTAACTAACACATTATAGCATCCATGTAACCAAGCTATGCCATAAACACAGCTAAGCCTATGTAAGTTTATAACATAGGGTAGCCTGTTGGTACAAATATTTTAGCATGTATTAGCTAAGATTCTTGGCTAACAGATGTTAAAATCACTTCCTGTGTGATGTGCTTAATGTGATCCCCTGCAAGAAAACCAAAGATTAAAGGTGAAGATTCACCTTCTAACAATGGGTAAAAACAGAAGTGACAGTGGAACGTCAGCAACCCCTGGATGGGTCGGGTTACTACTGAGCTGCTGATGCAGCCTGGGTCAGATTGGAGAACTGACCACTAGAGGTGTGCACCAGGGACCTATGTAATTTTCAGTTTTGTTTTTATTATTTAAATCTGTCGGTTTCGGTTTCATAAATATCAAATTGTCGTTTTCGCTTTCGTTTTCGTTTTCCATTGGTTTCAATGAAAAACACATTTTCACCTGTACCTTTTTTGTTTTTTACTATATTTGTGTAAAGCCTGGAGGGATTGTGCCTCCAATGGAAGGCATTATGTGTACCAAATTCCAAAAAGATTGGATGATGTAATCCAGTGTTAGAAGCGATTGAATTATTTTATTTTGCATAAATCTTCATATACATTCTTAGGTGTAACTTCTTTGCCTCACACTTAATGTAGATGAAACTTGGCACCTTTATACCCCTTCTGATATTTACTATCCCTGCCAACTTTCAGAAGGATTGCATAAAGGGTCCTGGTAGTATAAGCAATTGACTGATAAATGAATGTCTGACTGTAACATCTTTGTAGTCCAACCAGTGTACATGAAATTTGGCAGGGATCTATATCGCACTTTCTCAATCATCTCTGCAAAATATCAGAAAGATGTAATAAAGCGTCCCAATTTTATATGCCTGCACAGCATATTCAGAGAAGGAACCTATGCCAGGGATTCTCTTACGTGTCACTGTGGTATAGATCTGTTTGTGATGCCAACTGGCCAGCAGAAATGTCAACCAAATATCCTCATTATGTGCTGTGACCATCCCAAAATCACTCCCCCACTTGTTACTGGGAAGTCAGAAGCATCTGTTTAGGAAAGAGCCAATAGAGATTCTCTTATGTCCTCTGTCACAGTGCTGCAGGATGTGATTGTGATGGTAATTGGCCAGCCTGAATGTGTAAACTGTGTCTCCTGATGGATGGGATGCTATCTCCAAAGTCCCAGTTATGTCCCTTCTGTGCCTGCCTGAGGGCCGCCTCCTATGCCCGCCTCGAAGCCACTACTGATTGGTCCTGAAAAGCTAGAAGCATGCAGTAATTGGCCAGTGAATGTGTCTGTCAGTCTTTTGGGTTGCTCCACATCCACCCTTCTACAGCCTCTCTCCGCCTGCCATACCAGGTGCCTGCTTCTGACTGGCACTGCATGTGCTGCTATTTAACTGAATAATGGTCTTCAAGGGGTCAACTTCAATTGCTTATAAAATTGGGTCCCTTTATCAAATTGTCCTATAGTTTGGTGGAGATTACACGGAAGGTACGTGATACATTCCTTCCAAATGTCTTGTAAGGAAAATGGAATATAAAAATATTACGGCTGGAAATGTATTTTCAAGTTAATGTCTTATACCATCAGGACCCTTCATCCAGTCTTTCTGAGAATTGGAAGGTGTTTTAAGTTTGTGGAGGGACATAATATTCACAGGTTTCATGCATATTGGATGGAAGATAAAGAAGTTGTAGCCATGAATGTGTATGGAGCTTTTCTTACAATCACAACGTACAATTGCTTCTAAAATCAGTTCCCTTTATCTAATCATTCCGATAATTGGCACACATAGTCCCCTCCATTGGCGTTACAATATCCCCAAGTGTCATCAGAATTGAATAAGAGACAAAAAAAGATATAGCCAGAAATATGTTTTTCAGTTTTTTCCCTTTATTTCAAAAACAAAATGTCATTTTCGTTTCTCTTTTTAATATTATTATTATTTTTCATTTTCATGATTGCAATAACAATAACAAAAATGATAATTTTTGTTATCGTTATTGTAATAATGAAAGCAACATGCACACCCCTACTGACCACACATGACCCTGGCCAGGGAGCCATCCCAGCCCTGCTTCCTTGCTGTGCCCAGTGCCCCACCCCCCTGCCATGATGGCATCCATGATATCCAATCATGGACCATCATGACGGCTGGTCATGGCGGTGCCGATCTGAACTGGGTAATGGTGGGTTAGAACATACGTTCTAACTCACTGTGGGCCGCTTTGCCGAGTGACAGCCCAGGCTAGCTGCCAACACGTCCAAGGTCAGTCCAGGCAAACATCTGGGTTCCAAACACAAAGATGACACTGACCCACTGGCCACAGCAGGAAGAAGCTGGCCAGAGTGGGTTATTGTCATGTTTGTTTTTACCCTATGTTTCTATGACGTTAAATCAAATTCTTCTCAGTTGTTGACTGAAGATTTTGTATTTCCTTTTCACTTCTTTTCAGTAGCTATAAAGACAAAGGGATGTCTTTGACATGTTCCTACATGCATGGTGTCTTTGGACAGGAATGTTTTGCATATTGTTATGAATATGAATTGATGTCAGATGGAAACCATTTTAACAAGCAACTACATATTTTAGTATTATTATTATTATTATTATTATTATTGCCAGCAATGTACCTGATGCTTTACAACTTGTTGAAAATAGACAGGCTCCATGCCCTTGGGGCTTACAATCTAAGAAAGACAAGGGAGGGGAGACAAGGCATTGGGGCAATAAAGGGAGCGCCAGGGATACATTCATGAAGACGTGAGGTTACAGGTACACATGTTTATCTTAGTTACATAGTTTTGTAACCCCAGTGAAAGCACTGGCCCTTTAATAATCCCTTTGGGGAAGGGAGGGGCAAGAGTCTGACAGAGAAACCTGGGGGAGTGTTAGCAGGAGACCCCCTTCCACACGTGAATATTGGGGGGGTCTGTACCCCAGTATATGCTCAATTCTTAAATTTAGGGAGATTAGCCGAATTAGTTGAACTAGGGGTCCCCACGTGCCACAAGGATCAGTCTGAGGTTCGATACGTGCTACAGTCAGGTTTACGTACCCTCCCCAAGAGTAGAGAAAAAAAGAGGGAGACAAACGTTTAATAAAAAAAGGAATGTTTATTTCAAAGGGACATCAAAGAAAACTCATAATGGGATACACACATCAACACAGCCCTGGTCTGGCTGGTAGTTTACAGGGGAAACACAAGCGGCGACAGGGAAAACGAAAGTAATGTGGGCAGTGAGGGAGGGGGGGAAACGGGAGAGACACACACACACCAAAAAAGAGCGCACAAGAGAGGGAGAGAGAGAGAAGCAAGATGGAAAGTCAGGACCAGTGGTTACCTCTCCTTGCCATTGAAAGGGAACAGGTGGCCCATGGGTCCAGCAAAGTTCGGGGATGAAGGGAAGGGGCAGACCAAAGTCTGGGAGACCTCTTACGACACAGACACGCACAGAGGGTCCCGCACGTGTTTGCATCCAAAGCTTTCTCATTTTCAGAGGGGGAGCGAGGAGCAGTTATAGGGTTTCGGATAAAGGATTTGGGATAGGCTCAGAGGTGCTACAATAGGCTCATAGGGAGGACAAAAGGGATTCCAGGTGTGCATCCAGGCACAACAAAGGGAAAATGCATAAGGTAAACAAACGGGCTGAGGCGACAAAGAACCCATCTGGGCATGAAAGGAGAGAGGTTTTCAGGTGATTTGGGGATGGAAGGAAATCATGAGGGGAGCCCTAGACTGAAGGGCGACACCAAGGTGCATTTTCATCAATCAGGCGTGGGAGCATAGGGTGCTCTAGTTTTCCATGCCTTTGAGGTCATTGCTAGTCCAGGTTCTATTCACCTGTCCTTAAAACAGGGAGGAGGCCTTCTCTTAATTGACCCGTACTTACTCAGAGCTTCCTCCACCTAATCACCTTTTCCAAGGACAGACTGGTTTTTGCATGAGGGGACTTTTTCCCCCTAGGCTCCATCGTGACTTGGCCCTGACCCCGCGGCCCCACTTGCTCAAACTCCCCAATGGCCACCAACCCATATCCCACATGGCCTTGCCAAGCATTGGGGGGCTGTCTTTTGGGGGAGAATTCTGCATCTCTGGCAATAGGAGAAGTCGGGTGAACCAGTAGGAGAGGAGATACTCCATGAGGGGAGGGGGGAATAGAATGGAGAGGGGAGAGCTGTGAGGAGGAGAGGAAGAGATTGGGGAAGGGAAAGCTGAGAGAGAGCACCAGGGAGTGAAAGGGTAAGAAAGATACCAACAAAGAGAGAGAAGGCTAAGGCCACCAGAAAGAGAGACACGAGTGAAGAGAACTGAGACAGACATCAAGAGCGAGGGAGAGAGAGAGGAAGCTGATGCCATCCCAGAGACACACTGGAAGAAAAAGACTGGAGAGAAACATCAGAGAGAGAGAGAGAGAACTGGAAAGAGATCCATAAGAGAGAGAACTGTAACTACAGACACGGAGAGAAAGACAACAGACTGTAATAAATTGATTTGATGTGCCAAAATAATTTTCCCCCTCCTCAGCACCACTTGCCTTGTTTCCCCCATTTTCCTGATTTATTGATTCCTTGTCTCCCCCCCCCCCCCCCCCTTTGTTGCTGTATTATTTTAATAAAGCCTTTCTCTTCCCCCTACCCCCTTTACTTACTGGTGTATCATTCCCTTATTGGGCTCTGTGAGGGGGTCTCGGTCTTGTTTGGGTTTACCTCAGGTTTTGTTTATATTTGTTGTTGGTGAAGCCCTCCTCCCTTTTTAGACTTCACCAACTGGAGGCACCAGACGTTAGAACCCCTAAAGAGAACCCAGGGTCCATAGCTTCCTCTTCCTGCCACAGAGGCCAAAGGGTGGGGAGTGTGGGTTACAGTTACATCAGGGAAGGAAGAATGACTCTTCCCTAGGCCTGCCTAAAGGGGTAGATTTTCAGGAGGGATTTGGAGGGAGGAGATAGAGGAGTGAATGTATTCAGGGAGGGAGCTCCAGGGATGAGGGGCAGCAATGGAAGAACGGGTGAATACGCTTTGAGGATCAGCAGAACTGTGAGTAAGTGAGGGTGGTGGTTGAGGAGGAGCATTGCTTTTGGACAGGAGCATGGTGGGAGACTAGAGAGATGTGAGGGGCAAGGCCATGGATAAGCTTGTAGGTAAAGATGAGAAGTTCATGCTCAATCCGTTCAGGTAGAGGGAACCAGTGGAGAGAGAAGAGGGGCTGCATGTGATCAAAGCAGCAGGCAAGGTGGATGATCTTGGCAGCAGAGTTTGAACATATGGGGGGTGGGCAAGGTGAGAGTGGAGAAGGCCAGTGAGGAGGAGATTGCAATAGTCAAGGTGAGAGATAACCAGAGCATGGACTAGAGTTTTAGCAGTGGAAACAGTGAGGAAAGGACTGATATTGGTGATGCTGTAAAAGGAGAGACAACAGGATTTAGCAACAGATTCAATTTGTGGTTTAAAGGAGCAGGAGGAGTCAAAGACAAAGCCCACGCTACATGCCTGAGGAACGGGCTGAATGGTAACCCTGTTGTTGGAAATTGAGAAGGAAGAGGGAGAGTAAGGCTTCGGTGGAAAGGCTAGGAGTTCAGTTTTGGCCATAATAAGTTTGTTGATGGCGAGACATCCAGGCAGAGATGTCAGACAGTTTGTGATACAAGATTGGATGGGGGAGTGGGGTAGAGAGAGAGTGTGTCAACAGCATAGAGGTGATATTGGAAGCCGTGCGATTCAATGAGTTTGCCCAGGGACAGAGTGTAGAGGGAAAAGATAAGAGGGCTGAGGACAGAGCCTTGGGAGCACCAACTAGGGATGTGCACGGTAACTCTCTCTTGTTTTTGTTATTCATTTTGTTTTTATTATCAAAATGTCACTCATTTTCGTTATATTTTGTAAGTCTTTGTTTCGTTTTCGTTTTTACTTTCGTTTTTGATTTCCATTGGCTTTAACATAAAACACATTTTGGTTGTAACTTTATTACTTTTCATGTGAGTTTGATTAAGCTTGGTAGGATCGTACCCCCAATGGAGGACATTCTGTGTGCCAACATTTGGAATAAATGCTTAAAGGGATCCCATTTTATAAGCAGTTGAATTTTGTTATTTTACAAAGTTCTATGTTCACATTCCTGGCTGTAACGTCTTTGTCTCCCATCCGATTTGTATGAAACTTGGAACACTTATACCCCCTCCCCATGGGTACTAAACCTGCTAAACTTCAGAAGGATTGGATAAATGGCCCCAATGGTATAAGTTATTTACTTTTAAGTCATTTCTGGCTGTAACATACTTGTATTCCAGCCAGGTTACATGGTATTTTTAAGGCTTCTATCTCAGACATATAGGAGCATCTCTGCCAAATATCAAAAGAATTTGATGAAGGGCCCCAAAGTTATAAGCCTGCACAGCATCTGGAGAGTCTGAGCCTATGCCAGGCGTTCTCTTATATTCATCTCTGTGGTACAAGACGTGATCGTGATGCCAATTGGCTAGCAGAAATGTTACCCATATATCATTCTGTTCTGTGACCACCACAACCCCTGTCCCTCACTTGTTACTGAGAAGTTGGAAGCATCTGCTTAGGAAAGATCCAATAAGGGATTTTCTTATGTCCTCTGTCACAGGGTTGCAGGATGTGATTGTAATGACAACTGGCCAGCCTGGATGTGTGAACCATATCTCCTGATTGCTGGTATACTTCCCCCTGCCCTCTGCCTTGCTTCCTGAAGTCCTAGTTATGTCCCTTCTATGCTCGCCTCAGAGCCACCCAGGATTTGTCCTGGAAAGCTGGAAGCATGCAGGCAATCGCATCTCTGTCCCAGCCAGGGTGTCTGTGAAATGTCAAGCCAATTGGCAGAGGATATATATGTCATCTCTGCTGTTTGGCACAGGCTTCAGTCTGGGCCGGCACCTCAGGTGCATGGGGGTGTCCATCAACTTGCAGAGAATGCCCCAGGAGGGGGCAGGAGGTTGTTGGGAAGCACTCCAGGTGCATGGGAATTAGATTTATGTAGCTAGCTGAACTCTTGCAGTGAGCTCTAGCACACACACACAAAAATCCTACCAACAAAGTCTGAGAAAACTCTCTGACCAAAGCCAAAACTAACCACAGACAAAGAGCAGGCCCAAAGAACAGCAGCTTATATCTACCAGCCACCACTGATTGGTCCTCCTGTAAAGGTAGAAGCATGCAATAATTGGCCAGTGAATGTGTCTGTCAGTCTGTTGGGCTGCTCCTCCTCCCTTCTACAGCCCCCTCCTCCCTGCCATACCTGTCTCTGAATGGCACTGCATGTGCTATTTACCTGAATAACAAAAGTCTTCAAGAGGGTAAATTCAGTTGCTTATAAAATTTGGACCCTTTATCAAATCTTGCTTCAGTTTTGCTGAGATGATCCTGATGGTCTGTGATACAGTCCTTCCAAATTTCATATAAAATGGGTAGATAAAAAAAATGTTACAGCCAGAAATGCATTTACAAATAAATTGCTTATAACATAAACATCTTTTATCCAATCCTTCTGATGTTTTGCAAACATAGTACTCTTATGGAGGGGTATAATCTCACCAAGGTTCATTCAAATCAGATGGGAGACAAAGAAGTTGCAGCCAGGAATGTGAATGCAAAACTTTGTGAAAGAAAGAATTTCAACTGCTTATATAATCATATCCCTTTATCCAATCTCTCTGAAATCTTTCACACATAATGCCTTCCATTGTTGGTACAATCCTGCCATGTTTCATCAAACATGGATGATAATTAAAGAAGTACAGCCAAAAAGGTGCTTTTCAGGTTTCTCCCATTAATTCATAATAACAATTATGTTCTTTCATTTTTGTTATTATAATAATGAAAATGAAATGCACATCCCTAATGCCAACCAAGAGGGGAAGTGATGTGGAGGATGTACCAGCAAGAGATACACTGAAGGAGCAGTTAGAGAGGTAGGAAAAGAACCAGTCAAGGAATAAGTCCTGGAAACCAGTGGTGCAGAGCGAGTCAAGAAGGAGCAAATGGTCAATAGTGTCAAAGGCAACAGAGAGATCAAGCAGGACAAGAATGAATTAGAGGTGATTGGATTTAGCTAAGAAAAGGTTATTAGTGATTTTAGCGAGAACAGTCTCAGTAGAGTGGAGAGGATGGAATCCAGATTGGAGAGGGTCAAGGAAAGAGTTGACAGAGAGGAAGTCAAGATAGCAGGTGTAGATAACATGCTCCAGGAGCTTGGAGGCAAAGGGAAGGAGAGAGATGGGGTGGTAATTGGAAGGGTCAGAGGGGTCAAGGTAGGACTTCTTTAGGATAGGCGAGACAGTAATATGTTTGAAAGTAGAGGGAAAGGAGCCAATAGAGAGGGAGAGATTGACAATGTACAGCAGAGATGGCAAGATAGAGGGGGTAATAGAGGTCAAGGTGGAAGAGGATGGGGTCAAGGGGACAGGTAGAGGGGTTAGACGTGGAGAGCAGGGGGGTGATCTCATCAAGAGAAGCCAGTGGGAAGGAGGGATGGAGAAAAGGTGCATGGGGGACGGCGAGGAGTGGAAAGTGATATCCTTGCAGATTTTATCAATCTTATTAGTGAAAAATGAGAAGAGATCCTGAGCCTTGAGGGAAGAGGGGAGTGGACCACAGGGGTTTTTGAAAAGAGAGTTGAAGGTAGAAAAAAGACGGCGGGGGTTGCAAGAAAGTGATTCAGGGCAGGCGGCAAAGTAGTGCTGCTTCGCAAGGGAAATGGAAGACCTGAGGGTGGTCAGAATGGAGGCATTTCTTGAGAATATATCGTTGAGGGAGTGGCCATCATAGTGTGTAGGGGAGCACATCCAGAGATGGAGATCAAAGAAGAGAGAAGATAGAAGAAGCGGGAGGTAACAGAATAAGAGGAAACATCAATGTAAATGTTGAAGTCCCCGAGGATGAGGGTGGGAATATTGTCAGGAAGGAAGGAAGTGAGCCAGGAGTCAAATTCGAAGAGGAAGGAGGAGAGTGGATCTGGGGGTGGTAAATGGCACCTACACAGAGGTAGAGCAGGGAGCAAACAGAGTGAGCCTCCAAGGTGGAGAAGGAGGGAGGAGCAGTCAGAGATTGAAACTGGAAGGGTTTAGAGAGAAGGAGGAGGCCAACACCACCACCACAGCCTTCAGAGTGGGTGAAGGTCAGGCCCCCAAATGAGATAGAAACAGGAGTCACAGTGTCACAAGGGAGAATCCAGATCTTGGTGAGGGCTAAGAGCTGGAGTCAGTGAGAGAAGTAGTAGTTATGGATAAAAGGAGCTTTATTGATGGAGAATGAGCAATTCCAAAGAGAACAAGAGAAGGGGAGTAAGCATGGGAGAAGACAGAATGGGAATGAAATTATGAGAGGGGGTTGGTGGTAGGGGAAAGGAAAAGGATGGAGGTGGGGAAGGGGTAGAGAAGATGTGGGGGAGGGAGGCTGGGCGATACTGAGATGATCTAGAGGAGGAGGGACAATACAGGAGGAAAGCAGAGAGAGAAAGAGTTGAGGTGGAAGAAGGAGCGGAAGCGAGGAACATGGGGGAAGAATATAAATTTATTGCAGGGGTTGGGTGCCCAGAGAAAGATCACGACATAGTAGAAGAAGGAAGTTAAGTTGAGACAGAGGAAAGTATATCCACCAGGGGTTCCAGGTGCCTTGACTTCATCTGGGTAGCAGTCCAGGCCCAACTGGCCACAAAATGGCCAACGTACTTTTGCATCGCCCTTCAACCGCCCCCCAAGAGCTGAGTGCAAAGGAAATTAAGGAGGCTACCTGGGAGGGGAAAGAGACAGACAGGTGATTTAGACCCAATCCGATTCACATTAGCAGTACAATGAGCCCAGTTCAGTTCCACTTCCAGTTACTCGGAGCATGCAAGAAGCCTCCACTTCAGACACCCTCCCTCAGAACTGAGTGCAAAGGAAATGAAGACACATATCAATCTGTGTCTGAAAATGTAATGTATTTAACTTGGCTTTTAATATTATCCTAATATGTAAGTACGGCTTTCACAAGAGTACCTCCTGTAAAGATTATATTGTGAGACTTTCACTTTATTCGCTTTTGTTACCTCGAGACTGGACTACTGTAACACGCTCTACATGGGGCTACCACTGGTGACGGTCTGGAGGCTGCAGCTGGTGCAGAACACGGTGACCCAGCTCCTTACAGGGTCGGGTCACTGGGAGCACATTACACCAGTGCTTTGTTCTCTGCACTGGCTGCCTATTTTCTTCCGGGCCCAATTCAAGGTGTTGGTTCTCACCTTTAAAGCCCTACACGGCCTCGACCTGACCTATCTGTGGGACTGCCTCACTCCCCAGGTCCTCGATCGGCCCCTGAGGTCTGTTGGGGGGCACCTTCTTGGAGGTCCGCTGAGTAAACCGGGGGACACTATGGAGAACAAAAGGCATTCTCGGTGGCCATACCATGGCTGTGGAACTCCCTCCCAGAGGAAGCTTGCCTGGCCCCGGCCCTCCTGACTTTTCATCAGGCTTGTAAAACCTGGCTGTTCCATCAGGCATTTGGTGGAGAGGACAGGGGAGGGAGGGATGGAATGGGGGTGGGGTGTTTGAGGGCTAGGGTGTGGGGGTTGTTTTATGTTTATATTTGTATGGCTTCCCCCTAAAGTGGTTTTATATTTGTATTTTAAGTTTTATATTTTTGTTTTAAATTGTAAACTGCCCTGAACTGCTATGCAGAAGGGGTGGGGTATAAAATTTTATAATAATTAAATAAATATAATAAATTTATTGTGTGAGTTTGTGGATTATGGAACTAGAATTTGTGTTCAGTTTTGTATATATAAGACAGAAGCTGAAAGATCATGGGAAAGATTAAAGTGGGAAAATAAGAATTCTCTTAAAATTCTGACTACAGAGAAAAGGCAAGATAATAGACTTTGGGTGATTTCAGACGTTACGTTTGTGGCATTCACCACAGTCAACCTCAGTCAAACGCAGTCGGTGGTGAAAGAGCCGTGCATGTCTGTTTGCTCGCATCCAGATGTTCACCACAGTCAAACACGGGCCGGGGTGAACCTAACCACGCTTCGTGAGGTTGGGATGGGAGGAGGTCCAGAAGTGTGGTGAGGGTGAAGGAAACGTAACGTCTGAAGGGGAAACCCCAGCTGCAGTGGAAGGAAATGACCACAGGCAGTGGTGACGGCACGCAGCACTGCCAGGCAACCAACAACAAGCAGCACACGGAGGGAGATTTAAAGGGCAGGCAGCAGTAGGGGAACGTGACAGAGCAGTTGATGGAGGGGAGGGTGGAGGAAACAGAGCAGAGGATGCAGTGAGAGGGCGAGGAGGAGGTGCAGCAGCAGCAGCAGCAGCAGCAATCAGACTGGGAGATAAAGCTGTTTGTTTACAAACAGCTCCTCCCCATGTGCCGATCAGAAGGTTGTTGCCTTGTAATGAAGGTTCTACGAGATGGCTCCCAACATTCTCACGACTAGGTGTGCATGCTCACCTCGTTCAAATAATAGCCACATGATGGTCTCGAGCTCCTCTAGTATAAAAAGTGCGCTCC
>QEPC01001706.1:691472-721185 GCA_003113815.1 Sphenodon punctatus | reverse complement strand
CTAAGGGAGAAGCAGTGCATAATGTAGATAAGTGAGATTTATTTATTTTTTGCTCCAAAAAGAACCATATCTTCTCTCCAGTGCACCTATTACAAACATTTTGGGTCCCAACTTTGGCCCACATTAGGGCAACCCTGTCAAGATGCAATCCCTTGCAGGATCTAGCCCCAAACACTCCACTCATGCACTGACTCCTTCACCACAGTGTTATGAATTCCAAAACTCAGGGCGTTTTTACATGAGACACAGACCTGCAAGTTTCCCGGTAAATGCAGTAACTACCTGCTCATGCAAATAATGCTCACATAAACTGTCTGGGAAAACTCCCAGATTAGTAAAACCTCAATATTGAGGTTTTACTAATCTGCATTTCAGATCGGGGAACTCTCTGCAGATGCCCTAACAAACAGCTGATCAGTGGGAGGGGGGGCCTGGATTGCACAGGCTCTTCCCAGCTGCCCTGACAAACAACTGATGGAAGAGTGAACCCAAAGCAGCACACGCATTCTCCCTGGCTGCTCTGACAAACAGGTGATGGGGAAAGAAGGCCCAGACGAGTGCACACACTCTCCCTGGCTTCTCCAAAAAACAGCTGATGGAGGAAGAAGGCCTGGACCAGTGCACACGCTTTCCCTGGCTGCCCTGACAAACAGCTGATGTCAGGGCAGCCGAGAAGAGTGTGCGTAGTTTGAACCTGCACATTTTCCCCACTCATCTAAAAACGCCCCCAGAGTGTCAAATTCCCCAACAAAAACATACACAATGCCCAAAGCAATCCAGACTCCACACCTCCACCTACAAGTCACTCAGTCTTTAATCTGAGGGAGAGTTCAAAAGGCTTTGGGAAAGTTTGATTCTGGGCTCCAAGCCTTCTGGGCTGGCCTCCTGCCAATCATCCCTTAAGAAATCTGGGCCTTGGGCATGCTCCTAAACCATGAGACAGGCTCTAGGCTCTGCCTCTCCCTGGTGAACCTCCAGATAACCTCCCAGCACAGGTTTAAATCATAGTTGGTCATAACTGCACCTTCAGTCTTCTCACAATCAGACTGGGTGTGCATGTCATTTTTGTTATATCAATAACGAAAACAAAATTTGTCATTTTCATTATCATTATTGCAATAAATGACAAAAAATAATAACGAAATCAACGATAACAAAAGTTGTTATTGATTTCATTATTGCCTGGCAGCCTGGCAGGTGTTTTTTGGAAGGAAATGTGTTGAGGGGAGGAGGAAGCAGATATCTCGGAGCCAGAAACAGTATTGAACTCTTGAACTGGGCCTGTAATGAGAGGGGGAGGACCTGATGGATGTAATTGCTGGCCAATGAGCAGCGCAAGCAGGTCCCAGGCAATTGAATGGCATCCTGTGATTGCTCAATGCCTCCTGCCTCCCAGAAACAATCAGGGGAGCTCTGGGGGAGGGCACTGCAACCCTTTATACTGCAGGGCTGGGCTGCTTGACTCTTGTTTTGTGTTAACTATTGCTCTGTCAGGGTGTATTTGCAGAATCTGCTGGTACTTGCACTAAAAATCCTCCCATATATATTCCTACCACTTTACCTTTCCAATCCTTATTCCTTACCCTTACATTTTACCTTTTTCCTTCTCCTGCCTGTTTCCCCCTGTCCATATATTATATAGATATAGATTAGATATTTAGATACTAGGATGTTTTATTATATATAGTAGGATTATAGGATAGGAATATTTTGTATTATACATAGGTTAGGTTTAGCTTAGATTCTGTATATATTATATAAATAAAGCTAGATATTGTCTGTATACCAATAACAATAACAATACCAAAAACAAAATCTTCATTTGAAATTGGTACCGATACTGATAACGACAACAACAGCGAAAAATGACGTTTTGTTATTAACAACAACGAAAACCGGCATGGGTCCCTGGTGCACACCCCTAAATCAGAGCCCTCATTTGTGTAGCCTCAGCTTGGTCCTCCTAAGGAATTAACCCTATCTTTGCCTGTTGCAATGCACCATATAGGCCCTTCTGCCTGTCTATCAAACATGGTTGGGATCAAGTTATTAAGGAGAGAACAGGTTAATTGCATAAACTCACAACCGAGCATTCTAAAAGTCCCCTGTTATAAATGCCTTCAGCCATCTCAATGTATTAATTAACGTCCTTCTCACTTACTCTAGAAAGGAAATACACATCACATAATGACTTTCCTCAAGTAGTGGCTTGAGAAGAGAAGATTGTTCCATAAAGCCCTAAAGATCAACAAACTCAGATAACTTAAGGTGGGGCTAGTCCTCCAGGATTCATTTAGTGTGGGCAGCACACATTGGCATTTGCAAGCAACAAAACTGTCCTGCAAATTCATTTGGAGGTTTGGGTATTGCAGAGCCAGGAACATAGACCCTGTAGACTCTTACTCCCTTGCTTCATTTAATTGCAATAACCTTTGGAGAGTGCCCACAAATAACTTACACACAAAATAATTACCATGTTCAAGAGACATTTAAGAGTTTGGCCTTGATGTGTGTCTCTCATTTTTCTCAGTACTCAGCCTAGTAGTGCCAATGATGTCTTGTTTTGTTTTGTTTTTGTTTGTTTATTTGTTCTTTGTCTTTGACATCAGCAGTAATGGGAGCAAGCATCAAATATATAGAAAACTACAAAGCAACACATTCACAGAAATGCCCATTCACAGCACAGTCACAGAAATGTCATGGGAAGTCATATGTCAACATCATTGTACGTGTATACATTTTAATGGAGAGACCAATGAGATAATCTAATCTGACCTGCTGTATAACACTAACAAATGCATTCCTTCAGACACTCACTTATCAAGTCCACTAACTTGTGCTTGAATAAAGCAGAACTTCCAGAAGGGCATCTAGTCTTGATGCAAATGCTGGAACTTGTTCTCTCCTTAATAACTTGATCCCAACCATGTTTGATAGACAGGCAGAAGGGCCTATATGATGCATTGCAACAGGCAAAGATAGGGTTAATGCTGGAAGAGGCTAATCAACCTCACTGGGGTTTTTTAAATGCCTTGTTTCTAATTTGAATTTGTTCATCATTAATACAGCTGTATCTTTATAACATTTAAATAATTACAACATTCAACTCCAAAGGACAGATTAAATAAGAGCCAGTCATACATCAGCTTTAGGCTTAATGCTACTCCAGTTACTAAGGCGAGTAGTCTTTTATTCATCTGCATAGCATTGTAAGATCATTATGTTTGAATTACCATTAATAATACATCATAACATTACCACATGGTTTAACAGCAAATGCATTTTTTATAAAACGCTCCTAGGAGAATAATTTCAGTGCCCATCCTTCACTGCTTCATTACCCAAACCAGGACCTGATCTGGGAAATTTAATCAAGCAAATAACCTGTACTCTTCTAACTAGTCATACTGTACTCAACAAGAATCTTTCCAGGCTGATAGGTGAGAAAAGCGTGTAGCATTAGGCCTCTAAACCTTTTGGCTGTCCACATGGGCTCACACTGGCATGCAGTTTCAACTATCTTTCAAGAAAGAAGTTTGCAGGAGAATTTAACTTGTTTCAAAAATTAAGGACCAAAAGTTTAAATTGGGTTAGCTGGTAAATTCTTTGGGGATGGGCACAATGTTCTAATATCTCAGAGTACCCCTCCTACATCAATGAATGAGCTGGATATATGGGGTTACAACTTGCACAATGGAAATAAAGGGGGGAAAGTGGTTTTCTTCAAAATGAAAACTTTAAGATCATACATTTTATGTTAAAAAATTAAAGTATTTGAAATACTGAGCATGAATTAAAGATTCAGCCTTTTCTTGCCCCCTCCCTACCTCTCTTTTTTTTTCTTTGCCCCCTTCACTTCTATGGCTTCTTGCAGCCCTGCCTGCCTTCTGGTTAATTTTCCTCTAAGGTTTCCAGATAATTTGTATTTTAAGGGATGTCCCTTATTTCACAACACCACAGCTCTACAGAAGTCCTGGGAATAGAACATAATGCCACAAAGAATGTCTGGAGGTGGGTGAGGGAATCCAAGGGTGCTTAATTTATTAATCCTCTTATAAGCTTTATAACTATTTGGTATAGCTCGTTAGTTTCTCTTTGTTTCCTGATCTGGGTTTGCACGTTTCTGACTGAGGAGGGACAGAGAAAGCACCAAATCAAATAACTATAGTAGACCATTAGGGGTGTTTCTTCAACTTCTTTATATCTCTTCTTGTGGTTAAATCCTATTTAACCTCTTCCCTTCCTGCACTGGTGTGGTGCATGTTATACCCCTTTACAAGACCTTTGTATTGTATTATAAATTATAATGAAAAACTAGTGTGAGCCTTAATTATGGAACAGGTTGTCAGGGCAAGGGACAGGTTGCCGGGACTCCAGCTTGGGAGTCCCAGCAAGACTGGAGCAGCGTTAGGACCCTGGGCGTGGGTCCCATTCCAGGCTTTCATCTGGAGTGCATCAGTGTCAAAGGGAGAGTCTAGGGGCATGGTCATGTTCAGAGCGAGGGTCAATACTTGGGCGTGCCATCCGAGGGAGGACTGGAGTGAGGCATGGAGAGGAGAGGCAAAATGACTTCTGGAGAGCTGAGTGACTTGCCCAGTCTGAAGCTCAGAACTGGTGCTGACCTCTGACCCGCTTCACTGGGCCAATCCTGTGCCAGTTGTCTGCAGCCAATCACAGCAGCTCATCCCTGATTCTGGAGGTGGCTCCATTGTGTTTTTTGCATGGAAGTGTCCCACGTCTGGGGGTGCCAAGGTCCCAGGTTCTATCTCCGTCGGGTCTAGATCCTGACACTGGTAGTATAGCCACGGTACAATACAACTGTCTCTTATGTACACTGTTCTTTGGAGCAGAGTGTGTTATATTGGGAATGCTATCAAGACAATACATATAATGGCTTTTTCAAGATTCATGCTTGGCTATGCCAATTTGAAATGTTTTTTTTATAGATCATGACCTGATGATGTTCCCATTGAAGTTAGTGCCAAGATTCTTATTGACTTCAAATGGCGCTGGGCCCCGCTTGATCACTTTTCTGTGGGCTTCTTCTGATGTATTTCTCCATTAGGGCACCTGAAGGAGCTAATCAGATTATGAGCCATGACCAGGGACCCCCATGTGTACTGTGTTCGCCCCAATTGCCACCAGTTGGGGAAATGCAGTAAATGCGAGTCCCTGGCCAAGGCGTAGTCCAGAAACCAGTAAGTTTGTCTGTGTTTTCAGTATGCATTTTTAAAAATAAAACATCCAGATGTGAAAACATTGCACATTTGTAGTTTACTCTTTGGTCATTTCTCAGAAGAAATTCCAGAGGGAGGGAAGGAAAAGATTGGCATGCATTAATATTTAGGTCTTTTTGTCTGTTTATATTTAAAAGTGCATGTTATCTGCTGCTTCCTTCCCCTTGTCCAGCACATAATGAAAAGCAGACTGCCCTGAGGATGTGAGCACACTGCTTTGGCTACTAACAGAATGAACTACAAATAGAATGTGCTGGTCACCCTTGGTGCAGAAGCAAAGTACGGGTCTAAAGCTCCTTTGAGAGAGCTGCCGTTAGTGTTTGGTCATCACGCCAAATACCCTCCCAACAAATTTAGCCTTGTTAGCAAGCAGATGTGCTCTGATAAGCTTAATAAGCTTTTTGCACCTGAAAGAGGTTCCAAGATTTTTCACCCAGCCTTTTCCCCACTCTGCCTTTTTAAAGAACTGTCAGCAGCCACTATGTGGCAGAGAATATATTACATGTTGACAATCTTGTTTATTATCTGTGCAAATGGAGTGAAATCAATTTCTCTTGAGTATTCTAACCTTGAGCATATCAGTGAATGAAACTTCAGTTCTGGAAATCACTTGTTAGTTACAGTTAACATGTTTTTAAAATATATATATTTGTTTATTTATTTACCCACCCTTTGACTTTGGCATGCTGATCATTATTTCAGGGTACATGGGTTGCTTTATGCAGTAGGTTGGTGGAAATACATGGCAAACTGTTGTCATGTATTTTTGTCTAAAAGTAACAGAATTCTCATTTACAAACCTACATGCTAAACTAAATGAATATCAAATCATAGGGGATTAGCTTAATGTTTCCTGCACTCTGGCTGGGACCCTCATTCTCTTTTATGTCTGTGCCTGGATCTTTGCTAAAGAAAATAGCATTGGAGGCCCAATTCAATAGTTACCCAATAGTGGTACAAATTATTCTTTGCATCTGAAGTTTTACTTGCTCAATTTGGTATTCAGTGGAAGAGCAAAAGGAAAGGAAGAAAATACTAATGGGGGTTAGATCGTAACTCTCGGGAGCAAGGGCATTGATTGAAGGGGTACAATGCATGCAAATAACTGCTCATCAGTGGAAGCCAGTAGTTTGCATTCTTGACCAGAATGTAGAACTTAAAGCACAAAAGGTGTTAAAAATGAGCACCTGTGGGCAACGGAGGTTCAAGTATAAGCTGTTAGGTGGCTAAACATTTCATTTTCTGGCTTTTGTGAGTTTAAGTAACGTGTTATATGCACAGCATTGCTTCACAATGGAGTTTATACATTTAAAAATATGTTTAAATATTCTGGTGCATGCTGAAATGGTATCTATAGTTTTAGTAGTAACAATTATTATTATTTATAAAATGCCAGCAATGTGCCTCACACTGAGCAGTCGTGATTAGAGACAGGTCCCGGCCTCAGAGAGCTAACAATCTTGGATGGACAGAGAAGGGAACATAGAAACAGGGATACATTCATTAAGTTGAATAGTTGTAGCTTAGTACAAAGGAAGGAAAAGGAGGATCCTCAAGGATAAAATAGTATAATGAGACGCATCATTGAGCAATCTGGGAGTGAGGAGCTAATGAAGGCCAGAAGAGGTAGATTTTAGGAAGGAAATATTGTTATTAATCCATATTTTTGCCCATTATGCATTAGTCACTTCCAAGACACACAGGAAAGAATGGCATCCATAAAGCTCATAGATTAAGGATTGGCAGACAGCTACAGTTCAGAGAAAAGGAACAGTCAAAGGGAATTCCTATGTTAATAATTATAAGATTCTCTATACCGCACAGGAGATGTGCATTCTAAAAAAGAAGTTAAAAGGCATGTGTCAGGCAGATAAAACAAAGAAGGTAAGATCATGTTTACGAGGCTTCCTGGAGGAAGGCACTGAGGTGGTTATTCAAAAGTTTGACAAGCAGGTGGGCATGGAGAAGAACATGACACCTGTATAAACTTCTGTATCAGCTAAGTTTGCTATCTCATTAGAGATCCAGAATCACTTAATGCTGCCATGCTTGTAATTTCTTTGACCATGTTGACCATGATTCCATGGTAGTTTTGTTCTTATGCAATATTATGCTGAAGAACCCACTCTTAAAAACTGTGTTTGAAATTACTGAAATTCTCTAAGGTGTCCAAAACAGGAATCTTATTCACACAACTGCAACCAATTCCAACAAGAACTTACTAACTTAATAAGATTCTTTCATCAAGATGGCAATGTTGTTAATCAGAGTTTTTGCTGGCTGGCTTGTAGGTGGACATGTTGTTCTGTTGTTTTTTGTTTAAGGGGATGCATGCTCTGATTCATGTCTTGTTCCTTCTGCAACTATACCATACTACAGGGAACATAGCATGAACTTTAGCAAAATGATGGTTCTCTGTAGTATTTTGATACAGTATGCACTCCCTTCAGACTAAGATTAAAGTAGTTTAGGGTCATTTAACATCCATCTGTTACACTTTGGCAATGCAGCCCAGTAGCACAGAACTTAAGAAAATTGATCTTCAAGCTAATGAATCAGGCTTTCAGACTGTATTATTAGCTAGCCTTCTTAAAGATTTGTGACATCTCTTAACTTGAAGCCTGCAAAAGATGACAAAATACAGCTTTCAAAATGTATTCAATTAATACTTGATGTCTGATAGTTTTATGGGAAAAATCAAAGTCAGATTCTTTATGTAGATAATTAGGAACCTTAGAACATCCAAATTACTTTTAAAAAGAAGATAGAAATAAATATAAAACATTTGGAAATGTCTTTTCATTAACATTATATGAGTGTACAGTTGTGAAGGAGAGGAAGATGTAATCTCTTTCAGAAACTGGCACTGCTGAAAATATGAGGGAAGTTTAGGTCTGAAAAAGAAAATGTTCAATTGTCAGCTTAATAATTGATTGTAAGTGAGAAAAAGTATCCTCTCTTGATGAGAAAACATTGTGACTATAATAAAAGTTGCTAAGCTGCATGCCGTTCTTGTAGCCTCTACAGATGATCGTGCAGCAGAGAAGAAAGGGGGAACTCTTCATGCCGGCTTAATTGTTGGAATTCTAATACTGGTCCTGATTGTAGCAGCAGCCATCCTTGTAACAGTCTACATGTACCATCATCCCACATCAGCCGCTAGTCTCTTCTTTATTGAGGTACGTCAAGGTTGCCATCCTAAACTGATCATTTTATTGCTTGGTTTCACATTAGTCAATCTTGGCAGTGCTACACTATGAACTAAGGCTGCAGACTCACATTTAATGGGCGAAGATGCCACCCTAAAACTTTGGAGTCCTGATCAATGTTGGCATTAGTCTTGTGTTGTGGTGGTGGTGGTAATAAGTAATCATAATTTGTAAAATCTTCTTCACCTAACCCATAAGTTGCTTTCGTTTTTAATTTCAGCATCTTTTCCTACTGTCTGCTCATCTGATTTCAACGAGGATTTTTATTGTTGTTTTGCTTGATTTTTCAATTGAGGTCACACCCAGTAATTTAAGTGATCACAGAAAAGTGTCACATTGGGTGAAAACACAAGTGATGGCAGAGCTCTGCCATCACAAACTGCTCCGGACTGCAAAGAACAAATGTTGATGCAGCCGAGGGCAAGCAGGGAGCCTCACAAATGTGTGGCCGGTCATGGTGGCCACTCCGGGCCAGGAACAGTGGTGATACCCCACGACTACCATACTTTCCCTTTAAAAGGTGATGCTTATGAAAAATAAATGTTGCAGGGCTGCACTGGAACCAGTGTAACCCTGCAACATATATTTTTCATAAACATCCTCTTCTATGGCCCTAGGTCCGTTTCTTCGGACCCAGGGAGCGTTCTCCCTTCCGTCCAGTAGGAGGCAGCACTGACTTTCGACTGGGCATGCGTAGGGAGAGCGCGCCCTCGCTTCCCCAGTCGAAAGTCTGCCTCCGGACGGATAGGCAGTGCAGCACGGGGCTCCACTGCCCCACCGACTTTCGTGCCTCCCTCTCTCACGGGGGGGTGGCTTTCGGCTACAAGCGGCGGCTTGGCCGCTTACTACAAAAGATAAAAAGAAAAAGAAAATACCCGCGGAAAAGCCTCTGCCGGAGCGGCGAGCTCGGCGGTTCCCTCGGCCCGGAGCCGACAGCCTGTACGGCCCGGGGGGCCAGTGAGTGGCGTGCGGCCCCTGCGGGGCACACACGACCCAAGAGCGAGGCGGCGATGCCGGAGACGGGGAAGGCCCGACGAGCGGCTCCCAGGCACGCCTCCGCTCAGAAGCCCAGCGCTGGGGCGAGCAGCGACGGCGCGAGGGACCAGCAGGCCCAGGCACCGGCCCCCGCTGCACTCGCGGAGGAGCCACGTGGCCAGGAGCGCGACGCGGGCGCTGAGGACATGGAGGGGGCAGAATCCTCTGCCCCCTCTCAAGTAAGAGGGGGGTCTGAAGAGTTTCAGAGGCTCCAGATGAGTGCTCTGCAAACAATGATGGGGGTGCTGGCCCGCATTGAAGCGAACCAGCTCAAGGCCCATAAAAGGAGGGCCCCTCCCCCCAAGGACACCTTTAAGGGAGCCTCTAGGCATGCCAGCAAGGGCAAGCAGAAGGCAGGCCCGCGAAAGGGGGTCACCAAGAAGGGCCCTTCCCTCCGCGATCTCCTGGGTTCCTCCTCTGGGAGTGAGCAGGACGCGGCCCCCTCGGAGGAGGGGGAGCTGGGGGAATCTTCCTCTGACCAGCTGGACACCCCTCTGCCCCCACCTCGCAAGAGACGCCGGGTGCAGTCCCCGCCGCGTCCGTCCTCATCCTCGGAGGACGTCGGCTCATTAGCGGAGGAGTATTCCTCGGCAGGGGACCAGCAGGAAGCCCCAGAATGGGAGGCTATTCTTAGTGAGGGCCACAAGGAAGTAGGCAGGGAGCTGCCCTCCGAGCAAGGCCCGAAGCTCCTTAAGAGAGCCCAGAGGGTGATGCGCATCACCCCCACGTCCCGTAAGACAGGGGAGTCCGATACCTCTTCTTCTGAGGAGGATTCTGATAGGGAGTACATCCCTAAGCTCTCCAAGGGGCGTAAAGGGGTGGTACTGGACAGGGCTTTTGAGCGACTTATCAGGGCCCAGTGGAGGCAACCCACTAAGGTGGCTAGGCTCTCCAAAACTCAACAGGCCCTCTATGGCTTTACTAAGCACAGCGACCCTATTTTTAAGACCCCTAGGGTGGATGCTGCAGCTGCTTCCCTAGCCCGCCAATCCGTTTTTCTATCCTCGGAGGACCTTCTACCGAAGGATCCTACCGATAAGGGTATCGAGATAGGCCTCCGTAAAAACTATGAGGCCCTGGCCAACACTTTACAGATGGCCGTCACAACAGCTTACACTTCGCGGGCCATAATGAAGTGGTTTAAGCTGTCTCACGACCCTGCCATTTCGGAAACCATGTCGCGCAAGCTGGCCGCGAACGTCACCCTCGCCCATGCATTTTTAATGGACGCGTCGGCTGACATGGTTACCTGGGCGGCTAGGGGAATGGCGGCTAACGTAGCAGCGCGCCGCCGCCTCTGGCTGCGGCCCTGGCGAGCGGATTCGCACGCCAAAAATCTTCTTGTGCACGGGAAGTTTAGGGGCGGTAAACTGTTCGGCCCAGCGCTAGATAAGGCCCTTACTCAAGCGTCGAGTAAGGATAAGAAAACCTCACTCCACCAGGTCCAACCCTTTAAGACCTTTTTTCGCCCCTTCCACAAACCCAATCAGGGCTACAAGCGGCCTTACTCGGCCTACCAACCCTGGTACAATCAGCAGCGAGGCAGGGGGCAGAGGGGGCGTGGGGCCAAACCAGGCAGGTCAGCAGCCCAGGCCAGCTCGTACAAGCGCCCGAGCTCCCCTGCCCGCAGGCAGGACTCCTGACTCCTGCAGTTCTTTCTCCCCCGACTCCAGGCGGTTGGGGGGAAGGCTCCTTTGCTTCGCGGAGCAATGGAGCAGAACGGTATCCGATGCCTGGGCCCTTCAAACTGTAACACGGGGGTACGCCATAGAGCTCACGGCCCAGCCCAAACCGTTTTTCCGCCTATCCCCCTGTTCCCGCATCCCCAGCAAACACCAGGCAATGCTATTAGAGCTGCACAGGCTCGAGACTATAGGGGCTATAGAAAGGGTGCCGGGCCACCAAAGGGGTCAGGGCCTGTACTCTCTTCTATTTCTCGTCTTAAAGAAAAGCGGAGAGTGGCGCGCGGTGCTGGACCTCAGGCGCCTGAACAGGTGTGTCAAGCGGCAGAAGTTCAAGATGGAGACGGTGTCGTCCATCTCCCTCGCCATCGCGCAACACGACTGGCTTTGCTCCATCGATTTGAAGGACGCGTACCTGCACGTCCCTATCCTGCCAGCCCACCGTCGCTGGCTCCGCTTTGCGTACCATGCCCAGCACTGGCAGTATCGCGCCCTGCCGTTCGGCCTCGCCTCCGCCCCGCGGACTTTTACGAAGGTCCTGGTCCCCCTAGTGGCAAATCTCCGACTGGAAGGCATCGCGATCTTCCCCTACCTCGACGATTTGTTGATTCGAGCACCATCCCGGGAGCTGGCCTCGCTACATCTCCAGCGCACCATTGTTTACCTCAACGAGCATGGGTTTCAGGTGAATCTGCCCAAGAGCCATATGGAGCCCACCCAGCAGCTCGAACACCTGGGTGTGATTTTCGACACCCGGCTCAACCGGATATTTATTCCGACAGCTCGTCAGGAAAAAATCAAGGGGCTCATAGCTCGCGTGAGGTCACGACCGCAAGCCTCCCTCCAGTCCTTGGCCTCCCTGCTCGGGTCCATGATCGCTTGCACTCGCCACCTGCAGTGGGCACGCTTTCATGCTCGCCCCCTCCAACGGCTTCTCCGTCCGTGGCAGATGGAAATCATAAACAGGGTCCCCAGGGCCTTACCTCTGCCGGGCACCGTCGTTCAATCCTTCCGGTGGTGGGAAGACCCAACCCGCTTTTTGGAGGGCGTACCCCTGATGGAGCCGACCAAGCTGGTTCTGACCACGGATGCCAGCCTGTCCGGGTGGGGGGCGCACGTCGGGTCCGACCGGGCCCAGGGGCGGTGGTCAGCGGGAGAGGCAGACCACAGCATAAACTGGCTGGAGTTGCGGGCCATTCGTCTCGCGTTGCTCAGCTTCCTGTCGATCCTGGAAGGCCGTCATGTAGTGGTGTTCACAGACAACACGAGCGCCATGGCCTATGTGAACCATCAGGGCGGATCGCGCTCAAAGGCCTTGCACAAGGAGGCGTCCCACATCATCAAGTGGGCAGAGCTACATCTGCAGTCCCTGTCAGCCCTCCACATCCAGGGATCGAGGAACGTCGAGGCGGACTGGTTGAGCCGGCAAGAATTGGAGCCGGGGGAATGGTCACTGAGCTCTGCCGCCTTCCAGCTGATCACAGAGACGTTCGGGCAGCCGACGCTGGATCTGTTCGCCTCCTCGGCGAATCGCAAGCTGGCACGCTTTTTCACCAGGCACCCCTGCCACGACGCGGAGGCCACCGATGCCCTCAGTCAAGTGTGGCCGCAAGGTCTCTTGTACGCCTTCCCTCCCTTCCCGCTCATCAGCCGGACCCTCCACAAATGCAAAGCACAGGGGGCCACGGTCATTCTGGTGGCACCATTTTGGCCTCGCCGGCCTTGGTTCCCGGACTTGCTCAGCCTCTCGCAGGGGCACAGCCTCACCCTTCCGGTCTCCCCCGACCTTCTGACACAGGGGCCCGTGGCCTACCACCAGCCGGAGTTCCTGAAGTTGACAGCCTGGCTGTTGAATCCTTAGCCCTGCAGCAGATGGGCTATTCCGACGCTGTCATTCGTACCTTGATAGCGGCCAGGAGAAAATCTACCAGGCGCATATATCAGTGCACCTGGAGGGTATTTGTGGGATGGTGCAGAGCTAGGAGGTTTTCCCCACTATCTCCTTCAATCCCTCAGGTGTTACAGTTCCTCCAGGAGGGTCTGGACAAAGGGCTCCGCCCTAACACACTGAGTAGGCAATTAGCGGCTATAGACAGTGTAGTAGGGGCATCCGGCAAGGACAGGGTTTCTCCCCATCCCCATGTCAGGCAATTCATAAGAGCAGCCAAACGACTCTCACCACCCGTGGTCCACAGGTTCCCTAATTGGAACTTGAACCTGGTGCTCAGGGCTCTTACGGGGCCACCGTTCGAGCCGTTACACCAGGTTTCCTTATTCTTTCTGTCTATCAAGGTGGCGTTCCTGATAGCGATTACCACGTCTAGGAGGGTTTCAGAGCTGGGGGCGCTGTCTATTGACCCGGCCCTCTGTTCCTTCAGGAAGGAGTCTGTGTTACTCCGCCTGGATCCGGCCTTCTTGCCCAAGGTCTCCTCCCCCTTCCATTTGGCACAGGACATAGTCCTGCCCTCATTCTGTCCCCGTCCGCGCCACCCGCTGGAAAAGCAGTGGCATTGCCTAGACGTACGTAGGGCCTTGAAAATTTATATGCTGAGGTCCGCTCCTTTTCGACGCTCATCTAGTCTCCTTGTGAGTTACCACCCACGCCACAGGGGAAAACGGGTATCTAAAACGGTCATAGCAGGCTGGATATCATCCTGCATTTCCGAAGCCTATAAGGCATCAGGGCTACAACCCCCTTGTCCAATTCTAGCACACTCCACTCGGAGTGCGGCCACCAATTCGGCATTTCGCTCCAGAGCCCCCTTAGCAGAAATTTGCAAGGCGGCTACCTGGAAAAGCCTCCATACCTTTACGAGGCATTATAAAATTGACACGCAGCAATCCGCAGAGGCCGCATTCGGTCGGCGGGTTCTCCAAGGGGTCATGGGTACTAGTCAAACTGGGCCCTCCCCTACCGAATAAACACGACTGCTTTGACACCTCCCTGGGTCCGAAGAAACGGACCTAGGGCCATAGAAAGGGCAATTGGGATTCTTACCGGTGAATTGCCCTTCTGTGGCCCTCCAGGGAGTTTATTCGGCCCGCCCGGGCTATATATTTAAGTTTGGTTCCCCTGAACGGGTAAGGGGGGTTCATCCCCTTCCAGGGGCCTTGGTTCAGTTAACCCCGAGGTTTCGGGAAAGGTTTTGTTATTATTTCAGCTCCAGTCCATCGGCTTGGATACTCCTGGGGAAGCGAGGGCGCGCTCTCCCTACGCATGCCCAGTCGAAAGTCAGTGCTGCCTCCTACTGGACAGAAGGGAGAACGCTCCCTGGGTCCGAATAAACTCCCTGGAGGGCCACAGAAGGGCAATTCACCGGTAAGAATCCCAATTGCCCTTTTTAAAGGGGAAATATGGTAGCCCTAGGCAGGCCATCTTCTGGGCTAGTCACCAACATGCCTGGATGTTCGCCAGGGCAAACAGCTGGATTGCCCCCAACAAATGTGATTGTGGCCCATGGGCCAAGCAAGTTTTAATGTGCCTACGGTGTCATGGCTAAGTGTGCAGTACTTGGACTGGGGGGTGGGGATGGCCCTCGTTCAAGTCTCGCCTTAGCTAGAAACTCACTAGGTGACCTTGGGCTAGTCCCTCAGCCTAACCTACCTCACAGGCTTGTTGTGAGGATTAAAAGTTGTGTTATATGTAAAGCACTCCGAGTGCCATGGCAGGGAAGCGCTATATAAAAATAAAGATGATGATGATGATGATTTGTTAACACCCAAGATCTCTTGCCGCCTTGCCAATTGTCACTGGACTTCATGGTACTCATAGAATTGTTGTGAAGTGCTGAGCTTTTTTTATATAAATGTGCTCCATTTCCATGTATAAAAGAAAAGGAGGTATGTACATGAATGGATTCTGCAAGAGGTCAGACTTACCACAAGTCTAAGGTCGCTTTTAGACGAGTGGGTCACCATTGCATGACCCGCTCATGCGATATTTAAAAATCCTGCAACGCAGAATATTTAAAAATCCCACAACGCAGTCACGCATTCTTTGCCAACGGCAAATTAAATACCTCGATTGTGAGGTAGTTAATTTGTGGTTGGCAAAGAATGCACGACAGCCTTCTGTGCCCATGATCCCCACCGGCCGTCTCGTGTAATCCTGCATTGCAGAATTTTGAAATATCATGCGAGTGGGTCGCACGATGGCAACCCACTCGTCTAAAAGTAGCCTAAGACACTTGCATCCACTGCTGCAACTTTTGCAATGAAGTCACTTCTTGAAAAACCTGAATGCACTGTACTGCTTGTTTCTGGCAGTAAAAGGCAGGTATTTGTACTACTGGGTATTGGCAGAATTTGGTTGTTTGCGATGTAGCATTTGCTACATTAATAGCGCTGATCTTTGTCAAGCTACATAGCTACTCAGTAGACAAGAAATAAGATTTTGTGTTCATGAAACCAATTTGCAATGCTGACCTACTTTTAAGAACATGGATATTTGTCGATAGGCAGCAATAAAGATGCAGAATAACTGGAGAAATCTTGAAGAGGTACCTGGGGATTACCTTAGGTTGAAGCACAAACCACAAAGAGCTGGATCACTGATAAAAGCATTCACTCTTAGTGACAGGGGCATGAATTGAAGTGTAAATTGAACACTGATTCATTTTTTAAACTACTTTTGAGTTAAAGAGAAAACTTACATGGTGACAGAAATCACAATGAACTGCTTACCAGTATTCTGAGCTCAGGC
Source organism: Sphenodon punctatus (assembly GCA_003113815.1). Lineage (NCBI taxonomy): Eukaryota > Metazoa > Chordata > Lepidosauria > Sphenodontia > Sphenodontidae > Sphenodon > Sphenodon punctatus. The sequence goes on along the minus strand of QEPC01001706.1, from coordinate 705,320 downwards.
CTTGCAACTGCATTTAACCATTTGGTTTCAATATACAAGTGACATAATTGGGTTGGGTTTTTTTTAAGAAGCTATGTGAAATACTGGTTAAAATCTCTGCTGTTGATAATGGAACAAAACCATAATAATGTCCACTTAGTGGACTTTCACTAGGGTTTGGGGGAGTGGTTTAGTGGCTCCTCCCCAAACTTGCTCTGCCACAAAACCAACAGAGTGGTGGAGGAACTGGAGCTCTGTCTCCTAAAATGCAGGCTAGGTCTGCACTTTGAAAATTCTGGTGCTGGGAGGTCGTCTGGGCATGCGTCAGTGAGCAGACATGCATGGCTGAGCTCCCTCCTGACCCGAAGTAAAAAGAAGGGAAAAAACGGTAAATGCCTCAACAAAAGTAAGAAAAAAATAGTCACAAAAGAAAAGGGAATGGACCAGAACAAAAAAAAACGAACCAGAAAGCATAATTGAAAAATCCGGGCTCCCGCGGCGAAGCGCGCGAAGGGGAGAGGCCCTCATTAACAAAATGGCATCAGATACGCATGACAATACCGGGAACCCGGTCACAACACAGCAAGTAATAGAACTATTTAAATCAATCAAAGAAGACTTAGGGATAAACAAAGAGGGGAAAACAGCAATCAAGGCTGGCCTGGGGGAGCTAAAATCGCAGATGGGAGGAATAACAAAGAGAATTGAGGAGGTTGGAACCAGAGTAAGCGAGCAGGAAGACAGGGAGAATAACAACAAACAAAGGGTGGCTCACACAGAAGCTGAAGTAAAGACATTACATGATAAACTGGAGGATCTGGAAAACCGCTCCAGAAGAAATAATTTAAGAATCATGGGGATTAGAAGCAGTGGAGGATGAAGGATGACGAAGCATGAAGGATCCTAAGCAGTGGGAGTGGGTGACCTAGTGCAGCGAGTTATGCAAGAAATATTTCCTGGAAAACAGGAACTACACCAGCTGGAGCTAGAAAGAGCACACCGGTCCCTTTGCCCCAAATCTAAAGACCAGGATCCCCCAAGAGCACTGATTGTAAAATTTCTTAGATGTCAAGCTAAAGAAAACATATTGAGAGCAGCTAGAAACACTAAAGATTTGAACTTCCAAGGACATAAGATAACAATCTTCCCAGATCTTGCTTTTGAGACAGTACAGAAAAGGAAAGCTTGGAGAAAATATCTAGACATCTTCCATAAAAAGGGAATTAAAGCACAAGTGTTTTTCCCAGCAAAGTTCTCATTTATCTACAAAGATAGAAGAAGATACTTCACAGAACAAGAAGACTTGCAGAGATTCATAGAAAAAAACCTTAAAGAAAATAATTGAGAAGCAAGATACTGGACTAATTAATATTTGGTGACTATGTAAATATATAAGAAGAGAGGTATAAAATGAGGAAAATGTTAAAATAGGGTTGGGAGGGAGTGGGGAGCCTACATCACACGTTACTCCAGTTTAAGGGGACCTTTGGAGAAGAAGCTGTTAGAGGGATTGTTTAAAGTTTGAAATTGAAGGGGGGAACTGTTTATTTTTTGTTTATTTAGAGGGGGGAATAAAGGGGACAGAGAGATGGTGTTAGAAAAAGGATATGGAGGGAGGGGGGAGGGAAATAAGGGGAATAGAATAGACAATAACTATAAGACCAACAAAAACATAGTGAACAGAAATGAAAAAAAGAATAGAGTGAAACTAAACAGAACTGAAAGAAAAGGGAAAAATCCACACTGGATATATTATAGAGGAATTGAGAAGGTAAAGCAGAAAAGAAAAGAAAACAAATACTATGCAAATGGATAAGCTTAAAGTAATTTCTTTTAACGTTTGTGGGCTTAACAACCCAATAAAACGTAAAAGGGTATGGCAACTCATAAAAAAAACACAGCCACACATATTTATGATACAAGAAACGCATTTGATTATACAAGACAATTATAGATTTAGTAATAAAGAATATAAAATATACTTTGCAAATGGAGGGGAAAAAAAGGCAGGAGTCTTAATAGGCATATCTAAATCCTTGAATATGCAAATTAAAGAAATAAATAAAGACGATCAAGGCCGAGTACTGATAATCAAAGGTCTGATAGGACAGGACAATTATACTATGGCATCAGTGTATGCTCCCAATAATAACACCAGAGCATTCCTAACAAAACTGATTCCAGAGATTACAGAAAAAATAGAAGGAAGAGCCATCATATGTGGAGATTTTAATTCCCCATTAACTTCTATGGATCTGTCTACTAAAGCACCCCTGAATAAGCAACAAGAGAAAATAAAAAAAGTAATTGAAGATAACCAATGGAGAGAAATTTGGCGAGTATTCCATCCACAAGAGCAGGGGTTCACGTTTTATTCAAATCCCCATAAAACATCATCAAAGATAGATCACATACTAGTTAATCAAGAACTATTGCCCATTTGTGAGAGAGCATATATACAGCTTATACCCCTATCAGATCATAACGCAATAGTTGTAGAAATAAATACAAAACTCAACAAAAAAGAAACCACACAGAATTGGAAACTCAATTTTTTTTATTTAAATAACAAATGGATTCAGGAAAAAATACAAGAAGGCATACAGGAATATATGCAGAATAATGACCAGCCAGGGATGTCTATAATGACTATATGGGATGCAGCAAAAGCAGTCCTGAGGGGACAGTTTATTTCACTGGGCGCACTCCTAAGAAAGGAAAAAGGAACACAAATTAATCACCTTTACCTGCAGATAAAACAATTAGCAAAACAACCTGCAATAAATGCAGAAAAAATAACTGAGATGAAAACACAGATAAATTTACTAGAGACAGAAGCTACAATTAATAAACTTAGATATGCCAAAGCATACTACTTTGAAAAAGCAAACAAAGCCGACAGGGTCCTGGCATGGATGATTAAAAAAAAGAGACAAAAGTTAGACATTCCATATATAAGACAGAATCCAGAAGCAGAAATGCTTAAAGGTAAAGAGAAAGAGCAATGCTTTCTTGAGTTTTATAATAAAATATATAAAACCACAGAGCCCCCACAAAAGAATATAAACGAATTCCTAGACAAGATCAAGATACCTAAAATTAACCAGGCCCAAAAAGAGTTCTTAAACAGAGATATAGAAGAAAAAGAAATCAATGATGCCATTAAAAACCTACCCCACAATAAAGCCGCTGGACCAGATGGATACCCGTGCGAATTTTACAAAACATTTGCAAAAAACTTAACCCCAATATTAAAAAGAGTATATAACGAAACAATTAGACAACAAACAATGCCAGATACATTCTACGAGGCCAATATTATGCTGTGCCCAAAAGAAGGAAAAAATAAGGAACTATGCGGTGGGTACAGACCAATCTCATTGATTAACACAGACGCAAAAATATTCACAAAAATCTTGGCAGAAAGACTAAAGTTAATCATACCTGAAGTAATAGAAAAAGATCAAACAGGCTTTATGCCAGGCAGACTTGGCATTGACAACATAAGGAAAGTTATTGACCTCATAACACATATAAAGTCAAACAACACGCCAGCGGCCATTATCTCGCTAGATGCGGAGAAGGCCTTTGATTTTGTGGAACACAATTTTTTGTTAGAAACGATGAAAAGAATGGGCATGGAAGGAAACTTCCTTGAGTGGGTTAAGATAATATACAAGAAACCCAAAGCCAAATTAATTCTAGATGGAAAAACAACACCTGAGTTCAAATTGACTAGAGGTACTCGGCAGGGATGTCCCCTATCTCCACTTTTATTTAATATAGCCATTGAACCTCTTGCCATTGCTATAAGATCACAGCAACAGATTAAAGGAATACAGATTCAGCAAAAGGAATTCAAAGCTGCAATGTATGCAGATGACATGATGCTCAGTCTAACAGATCTCCCTACATCCATTCCAAAATTAATAGAGACTATTACGCAATTTGGTGGGGTGTCAGGGTATAGAGTGAATATAGATAAATCCCAAATGTTACTCTTCCATGAAGAAAAACTAAATGCAATCGAAAAAGAGAAAGCAACACCTTTTAAGATACAAGACAACTACATCAAATATCTGGGAATAAACATCCCCAAAAAATGCAAAGACCTATATAAATTAAACTTTGCCCCTCTATTAGAAGAAGTTAAAAGGAAAGAGGAGGAGTGGAAAAAATTACAACTATCATGGATAGGTAGAATAAACTTAGTAAAAATGGCCCTACTACCAAAATTACTTTATACATCATTTGCTCTACCAATTAGAATCCCTAAAGAATATTATGATACAATAAACAAGAACATTGCAAGAATAATATGGCAAAGAAAAAAACCACGAGTCAGGAGATCAATACTATACACAAGAAAGGATAAAGGGGGCCAAAATATGCCAGATATAAAAATGTACCATTGGGCCTCGGCCCTTAGAGGAATAAAAATATGGTACCAAAATGAGATACATCCAGACTGGTTAACAATCGAAAAAGAATACTATGGAATTAATACGTTTGTGGGTATATTAACTGATGGACAGCAGCTGCAGACTCCAAGAGGAAGAGAACATCCATTTGTAGACCCTACGTTACAAATTTGGGAAGCATGCTTTAAAAAAGCAGAACTCTTAATTGATAAATCACCTTTTACACCTATATTTGGCAAGTGGACAAAAATAGCGGGGATCCCCACAACTTTAAAAAAACAATGGGGAAAAAAAGGACTAAAATGGGCTACACATTTATTTGTGGGACAAGAGTTTTTAACTCTAGATACCATAAACCAAAAAATTGACCACAAGATTGACTTTATGATATATGCAAAAATCAGAAACAAATATACTTTAAAACAAGACAAAACACACTACATACGAACACCACATGAATTAGAAAAAATCCTATATAGAGACCCCTCTCAGCTGCATGTGCTGTCCAAGATATATAGAGTAATATATACAATATATAACTTACCTGATGCGGGCTATGTGGCAACCTGGGAAGAAGACCTACAGGAAAAAATAGAAAAAAAAGATTTAAAAATAATGTGGCAAATAATGCATAAGTCTTCACGATCATTGTCGGTATTAGAACCGCAAATAAAAACAATTTACAGAATGTATTATACGCCACAACGGTTACAGAAAATGAATGAGCAATACCCACAGCAGTGCTGGCAAGGATGTAAAGAAGTCGGAACATGGATGCACTGCTGGTGGGAATGCCCGCACATAAAGGACTTTTGGATACAAGTCTGGACTTACCTAAAACAGATAGCACAGCAGGACATCCCATTTACGCCAAAGTTCGCTTTAATAGGAATTCAAACAGATCTGCAAATCAGAAAGGAAAGGGAAATGGCATGTCAACAAATCAGACTGGCAGCGATATATACAATAGTTAGAAACTGGAAATCCACAAGAAAACCTTCAATTAAACAATGGAAATAGAGACTTTGGTGTACACTTACCATGGAGAGGATACAAGCAGAACTGCATTCGGACTTGGAAGGATTTTATGCAGTGTGGAACTATATATGGGAATTGCTCCAAACCGAAGTTGAGTTGCATGAGAGACAATTTTCACTATCTTTAAATAAAATATGAAAGTTATTGATAAGTTACTTAAATAGGGACCGAAGCTGTAACTCAAGTCCCTTAGAGATTGAGATTGAGGTATGTTAAGATAAGTAGAAGAGTTATTGGTTATTGTTAAACTTTGAAAAAGAATAAAAAGATTTTTTATTTTTTTTTAAAGAAAATTCTGGTGCTGAAAACCTACTCTAAGGGAACTTAACAGTAAAATCGAGGGAGGAGCTGTTGTGGTGTGAGAAGGTTTATCCGTCCATCTTAGCTTTGGGGAATGGTCCTTGATCAAAGAATGTCATGGGTTTCAATGCACTTCTTATACACATCCACACTTCTCAACAACCAAAATTTTCCTTTACAAAGGAAGAATAACCATCTATCTGCATCACTTTCCAAAAATAAGAACAATCCACACAGTTCAAGGTCCCACGGTTCAAGGTCACACTCTAGCATGATAAAACCAGAGCTTAACTACTCTTCCACAGCACTGTAACAGTATGCTGTGCAAGTTACTGGTCAAGTGAGTTAACTATTATTATTATTATTATTTTATTATAAGCATTTGTATAGCGCCAGCTGTGTACCTGGCGCTTTACAGAACAATAAGATAGACATGGTCCCTGCCTACGGCTTACAATCTAATAGCCACAGAGGGGGAAGACAAGGATAGGGGACATAGGGAGAGACAAGGGATAAATTACATCCAAGTGGATGCGCAGTCTCAGGTGCATGTGCTTGGCTTGGTTGCAGTTACGCAGGAGTCTGCGGGGAGGGCAGACAGCAAATATTGAAAAGAAATTTCTAACAGGCGTTGGGAAAGGCGGCGAGGATTTAGTGGCTGATTTAAGAATCCAGTTGCTGCTCCCATAGTAGTAGTAATAAATTTATTGTGAAGCCAAAGCTATTACAATCTTAAGATTTAACACTAAAATTACCTAGAAACAAGGTAAAAGAATATAAACATACAAAAAATACAGAAGTACAAAATACAGAAGGTACTCTTCAGTGTTAAATATATACAAAAAAAGCAAAACAAGCTGAACCATTAACACCAAAAGTCCAACCCATAAAATCCATACCAGACAAACAATACACTCTAGACAGGTCTAAACTAGGTGGCCTTGGTATATAAAAAAGTTGTGCGCCTATGGGCAACAGCTAATCCAAATTGTGCCACCAAATGCATCAAGTGGGAGTCTAGTTGACTAAGAAACACCCTCAAAAGAGCATTTGGGTCAGCAGAGGGCAAAGGGAATAAAGAAACCCCATTTCCCCCTTAAATCAACCAAGGCAGGACACCGAAAAAAAACATGAAAAAGGGAATCGGGATCATGAAGCTCACATAGTGACCAATACCGATTCCCCCTGGGGATCCCAGCATACTGGCCCTCAAGAATGGCCGGCGAGAAGGAGTCACATCTGAGAAGAGTAAATGCCCATCTTTCTGGAGCATTCGACCAAGTAAATAAATAACTGACTTTAACTCGGGAAGGGTCTGGAGGAAAATAAGCGGGGGCTACTCTCTGTGCACTTAAGAGAGATTTCTCCGTTTGAAGTTCATGGTCCGCCAATCTCCTTACCAGGAGAAATTCAGCAGATTCGGGACCAACTCCCAACAAGTGCTCACGAGAGAACCCCAGCCTTTGAACCTTCAGCTCAACCATTGAGTCCCAGGCACTCAATAACCAGTGGGCAGCCACTAAGGAAAATAATGATCGGTCCTACAGCGGGAACAAGGAGATCCTAATCCAGTATCTAAGCAAGGACCGCAAGGCAATTTGCCTAAGCGTAAGGCTACATGATTCAGCCCTTAAGATCGCCTGCGGGGTGAGCGAAGAAATCCGTTCTGGACTACTTCCAGGTTATTCACATGAGCCATGCCCCACACTGGGAAAGCATAAAGGGCCTGGGGGATAACTTTTGCCCTAAACAGGTGAAGAGCAGGCAAAACTAAATTGCCTCCAGGGCCAAAAAAGAAACTAATAATCGCCACAGATGTACACCTGACTTGGGCCTTAGCTGCCTCAAAGTGCAGCTTCCAGCTGCCATTACGCAAAAGAATCACCCCCAGATATTTATACGAAGAAACTTGCTCTACTGAGTTGTTCCCTATAGGCCAACGATGATATTTGTAGTGCCTAGTGTTCCCCATTACCATTACTTTTGTCTTGTCATAATTAATGGAAAGGGCCTCCCTACTACAGTAGGCCCCAAATTGTTCCATAACACGTCTCAAGCCCACCAATGAATATGAAACCAGTATGACATCATCAGCGTACAGGAAGGCTGGGATAGCCCTACCCCCAATAACAGGTGCATGAGAATCACTGCACTTTAAGAATGGTATGACATCATTCAGAAACAAGTTGAATAGAACTGGGGCCAAAATGCACCCCTGTCTAACACCTGACATAACCTGAACTTTGCCTGTCAGACTACAAGAATAATTACACCTGACCTGAAGTGAATTGCCCATATGCAACTTCACAATTAGGAACAAAAGGCGGGGATCAATTGAAGACTTACTCAATTTAAGTCAAAGACGCGCCCTGCACACTGAATCGAAGGCAGCACGGAGATCAACAAAGCAGAGGTAAAATTCCTTCTGTCAGGCAAGAGATCTATTAGCTAAGGCTGTGAGGGCAATCACATGGTCCAAGGTAGACTTGCCTTTCAGGACGCCAGCCTGCTCAGGTTCCAGAATGTTATTGATATCCAGCCATTGTTGCAGCTTCGCCAGCAGAAAACGTGCATATAGTTTCCCTACCACACTTAATAGACTGATCGGGCGATAATTCCCAGGTAATGAAGGATCCCCTTTCTTAAAAATAAGGACCACTATGCTATTAAGCCACGAACTAGGGATCTCACCAGACTCATTGATGACTGTGAACAAAGGGGCCAAAATTTCAGCCCACCAATCGGGGCAAATTTCAAAAACTCTGGGGTAATGAAATCATCACCTAGCGCCTTCCCAGTTTTAAGCTGCAAAATTAAATCCAAGATATTTCCGGGGAGACTGGTTGCCAAAATTGGAAATCGATCCTTCGGGTGGGTCACTACGCTAAAACCTAAAGTGGAGGGGTTAGAAATCCTTATAGAAACGTTCCCACTCTTCAGAAGACACTGAGGGTGAGCCCGTACGTTTACCACCAAACTTAGCATTACGGATTAACTCCCAGAATTTCCGGGAGTCACCAGGACCGGCTACACTATGAAGGAGTTCCCAGCTCTTACATTGAAACACGATCTTCTTAGACATCAATAGCTTTCGGTACTCTGACCTGGCAGTCTGAAGCTGTTTGCGAAGGGCTCAAGGAGGATTACAGCTCAGGGCCCTAGCGACCTTATGAAGTGCAGTTCTCATAACATGGCACTCATTGTCGAACCAACCATATTCTGTCCTTGATAAATTGCCCGATCTTAAAGTTGTCAGTAAGGGAAATATCAAGGAAACAAGTTTAGCATAATGAGATAAAACATCCTCACCCTTTGACTTAATGCCCAAACAGCAACACTCTGCTCCCTCTATGAGCATAAAATTAGTAAAATTAGTAATGGCCAATCTGACCTCCTCGGACCATTTAGCTCGAACAAGATAAGGTACAGAGCTAATAGTCGGGGACCCACCCTAACCCTTAACCCACCCAAGATGTCCATAAACTGAGGGGGACCCAAGGTGGGGGCTAGAAGTGACAAAACCAAGGGGAAATGATCCAATTCAATTCTCGGGATAACTTGAAGGGAAAGGACACTTTGCAAAAAATTAGTAGAGGACATAAAATAATCAACTACCCTGGAGCCAAAGTGAGAATGAAAAGTAAAATTACCCTCTGGGTCACCCATCAATCGGCCATTTAAAATCACTAGGTCCAAACCGTCACAGAAAAGGGTCAAGTATTTAGCTTCAGGATTAACCACCCTATCTCTCAAACATCTAGGAGCAATGCAAGCTTTTGATTCAAAGTCATCAAGCATGAGAGCAGCCGGATCCTTGGCAGAATTGCCAGTTCTGGTGTTAAAATCTCCACCAATAATAAGGGGGGATAATGGAAAGGACCTCGTAGCTTCTAAGAACATTTCAGTTGCAACCTCCCCAAAGTCGCAAGGAAAATAGGGGGAAGTAAGGGGAGGAAGATAGACATTCCCAATAAGTAAGCCTTGCCCCAAGGAAAAAGTACAATGAAAAATTGCGAGGTTTGATTTTAAAAAGGCAACATGTTCCACTTTAATGTTACAATTGACTGAAATAAGTAATGCCAGCCCCCCACTGGGCCTACCATGGCCAACAGAAGAGGATACCTGTACACAATAAACATCAAACCCAACACAGGAGAAATCAACCAGAGTCCAGGTCTCCTGAAGGAGAATCACATCGTAATCCTCAATAAAACTGAGGAAGTTCCTATCCAGCTGGCAAGACTTCCAGCCGGCAATGTTCCAACAGGCAATTGAGAGCTTCAGATGGTCCAAGGGTTGCTGTCATAAATCCACAGCCAACTCAGGTGAAGGCACAGACAACTTCCCATCCACTGAATCTGACCCAACCATAGTGAGAGAAGAAATCGGCATAGAATGGTTACTGGCACTGACATTCCAGGAAAATGAAGTAAGCAAAAGAGGTCCCGGAGTACTACCCCCACATACTCTGCCACTCGAACGGGCAGCTGAGAAGGGGGGGGGGGGAGACTCAACATGGGCCAACCCTGCCGCTGTAAAAGCAGCTGGGCAAGACTGCTTCTCTAGCCCCGAAGCATCAGGGGCATAAAACCACGAGCCCGCTCTCATAGGGGTCAATACGTCCTGAACACCCCCCTTATTGGCGACAGATTTGGGGAGGAGGAAAGGATAATTTGAGGGGTTGAATTTCCTTGACCTGAGAAACCCCCAAACTCCTCACTAACCCCGAGGGTTCCTTGTGCATTCTCAGCTCCTTCAATTGTTTATATAACTGCTCCAACCGGACCATTAAATTACCTTGAGGAGATAAAATAGGAGGGAACCCAGCCCTCTTCAGAGGGGGCACAAAAACTGAGACCCAGGGGAAACTGGGGGCAAGTTACAAAGTAGATCAGTCTCCATCTCTATAGGGCCTGTAACACTCCCACTAAGAAGGTTCTTGGGCAAAGCACAAGCGGGCACAAGAGGAACTAGGGGGGGATAAAGGCGAAATTAAACCAGGGATGGAAGACTGCAGGGATTTCTTCCGGAGGGGAATTTCTTCTGCGGGATACAAGTAACCCACTTGGGTTTCATATGCTTTGGATACAAAGACTGCACTTTTACTCAAAATAAGCCGAATTTCCAGAACTAAAGTAACCAGTTCCGAAGACGTAAACTTAACATTAATCAGTTGGCGTGGTCTAGACTTAAGCATTAAATCCACTCATAGAACGTCATGACGAGTGATAGGCATATTTAGGAGCACTCTAAGGTGCTCCACAACATCCAAAGGCGTATCTCAATGCGGTAATCGGCCACCAGACAAAGGAAAAATAACAAAAATCAGGTTAAACTGAAGGAGATTAAGGTCCCGCTGGGGAACCACTGGGGAAAGAGGAGCCGAAGGCTCAAGGCTTTTGGAATGGGACAAAGATCTCAATGGTGGCCCCGTAGACTGTTGCAGCTGCTGGGGAACCCCAACCAGACCTGGTAACCAGTCGGCTGGGCCCTTGTATAAAATTTAAGGGTCCATTTTCCCATTCAACAGGTTCAATGGATGGAACATAAATCGCAAGGTCTCAGTGGTCAGAGAGACATGGTCAGACAAAAAAATCTGCAAGACGATCACTAGGCAGAATATTAGAGTCAGCTGGGAGTCCCATGGCTTTGTGGCTCGAGTCATGGGGGGCCAGTACTGACGGGGGGTCCACCACCAACCCAGTCAGAGTAGAGGAGTCCAGAGGGGACTGAATTTCCAGTGGTGAGTGGCGGTTCCCAGAAGACAAGGGCAAATGATGGCTACCAGCCCCACCAGTTCTCACCGGTGCTGAACATAAAAACCCATCAATCTTTCTTTGTTTAGCTGAAATGAGGGCTGAGGGAGACAAGTCTGCGTTATCAACCTGAGATCTCTTGTTGTTATTATTGGCCATACCGAAGCAGACGATAATGACCCCTGGCTCCCTTGGCCCGCATCTAAGGCCGCGTGCACAAGGGCACACCCTTGCGCTCGCAGCCCTTAGGTGCGTATGCCTGCAGCACGCACACCGGGAGGAATCGGCCCTTTGAACTCCCCGCTTCGGGCGGTGGCAACCAATCAGGGGCAGCTAGCAGCTCCAGCTGTCGGGCCAGTCAATTAAGCATCCTCTCCACAACGGGACTCAGCTTCACAGCCACACACCAGTCCCACTGTATATGGGCAGTATGCGAGCGTGGCTGCCAGCCACCGGCACAGCTCGCCCTCAGAACACACACACAACAGCACACCTGCGGTGTGCATGCCGGGAGGAATCGGCCCTTTGAACTCCCCGCTTTGGGCGGCGGCATCCAATCAGGGGCGGCTAGCAGCTCCAGCTGTCAGGGGCCACTCAGTTAAGCATCCTCTCCACAACGGGGCTCAGCTTCACAGCCACACACCGGTCCCGCTGTATCAGGGCACACATTGGACCTTATGTTCTGCACTGGCCTCAAAACAGGAGTTCCAGTTATTGGGGGTTTCATTATGACATCATTGTCATGGTCAGACCATTACCTTCTGAAGGCCCAGATCCCTGCCCTCCTTTGCCCCCCTCAGGGTGGTGGACCAGTTAGGATGGTCTGCCTCAGAGACTAATGGATCCAATAGGATTCCAGAATTCTCTGGGGGACTTACCCACTGACCTCAACAGCTTCCCTGTAAATGCCCTGATTCATTTATAGTATGACGTTATGACCAGGACTATTTACACGGTGGTGCCCAGGCATCCACTCCCTGAACTGCAGCAGCATGGGTCTCCCTGATATACGGAGGACCTGAAACTGCTAAAACAAGAGGGTAAGCAATTGGAGTACAAGTGGTACTCGACTCATGCCAAAGCTGACTGACTGTGGCATAGACTGTTTTTGAAGGACTATGTCATGGCTGTGGTGGTGGCAAAGAAAGCTTTCTTCGCTGTCACCATAGTGTCTGCAAAGTGCTCTCCAGCGGAGCTTTTCCAGGTGGTGAATAGCTTATTCATTCCTGACTGTCTCCACCTGAAGTTAGAGTAATTGGTTGTCCGCTGTGACGAGTTTGCCATCGACTTCGCTCATAATCAACTCATAATCGGCTTGATTTGGGTGCTGCTAGTTTGAGTGCAGAGTCGGAGTTTTGGGTTGAAAAGGCCAGTTTTGTCCAGTTCACTTGGATCAGTTTCAATTAATCTCACCCACCGATGCAGAGGCTGTGCTTGGAAGGGTGCGGGAGACCAGTTGTGAATTAGATCCATGCCCATCCTTGCTGGTGAAAGCCAGCCAGGCTTTCACCACTGGGGGCATTGCAGGCTGGGGTTGTCAGTGCCTCCTTTAGGGATAGCAGTGTGCCTGACAGCCTCAAGACTGCAGTCGTCCTCCCTCTGCTCAAGAAACCATCTCTTGATGTTGACACCCACCCCCACAAACCCTCTGCCAGCTATTGCCCTGTCTCTAACGTCCCTTTTTTAGGGAAAGCTATTGAAAGGGTGGTTGCCTTGCAGCTCCAGGCACATTTCAATGCTATTGGTTTCCTGGATCCATGTCAATCAGGTTTTCATCCCAGGCATGGCACTGAGACTGCACTTGTGGCCTTGTTTGATGATCTCCGCTTGAAAATCGACTGGGGAAATTGTACCCTTCTGATTTTTTAGATTTTTCAGCAGCCTTTGATACCATTGACCATGTGGTGCTGTTGACAGAGCAGCCGTGAGTGGGGGCTGCATTCTAGTGGGTGGTGGCCAGTGGAAGTGAACACCAAATAAATGGGCAGGTGGACACCCACCTGGTGTGGGTGTCTTTAGACATAATGTCAACGGGTGTCTGAATGTGTGCTACTAGACACACAGCCCATCTTGAGGCAAATCAATGTTTTGCTCACCACCCAATCTCAGCATGCAAGTGCTTCAGCCTTGTTCCCCATGTTGTACCTGCAAACACACCACGTGATATCATTACACAAAACGTTGGCCACGTGATCAGCTGAAACATGCCAATTGTCCTTGTGACGCAATGGTGTTCACATTGCGTGTTCAACAGGCAGACAAATTTGTGTTGGGATGGTTATGGTGCTTACACATAATGACCAAACACGTGCTTAGGGGTTTTGACACCCGATCTTTGTTATGTCTAAAGATGC